>JAHHFK020001241.1:0-129346 GCA_024533555.2 Aedes koreicus | reverse complement strand
CGGTACTAACATACAAAATCGGGTGATCTTAAATTAATGCAATACTGATGTCTTCGGCTTCGCCCTAATGCCGGTCAAATTAAGAAAGGTTGGGAATAAGTTGGCGTGATACCCGATTCGTTGAAAGCCGAGGAATCCTCTGCACTTCCACTTGAAACCAATTGGGATGTTGAATAAAATTGATTAGGTTAGGTTTATACCTTAGACAGACTTTCAGCCTGTTGCTGGTTCGTCTCTTAGGATAAAAGTCATGGATTGGCAGCAGGGTTCGTTTTGATATGCTAAGTTCTTGATTAAAAAGTGTACCGTTCAAAATCCTCACACACTCAAATTGCCCTAACTTTTGATCCGGTGGGTAAAATTAACTGATATTTTAGTTTAATGTGTATTGTTTACACTCTGTTAGTTGATTTCAACAGGTGCACAAATGTTTTCACAATGGCGACGAAAGAACAGTGCGTGCGCAAAAAAGCTTTGCACGAGTACTTTGAGAATATGGATCTGTGGTATCTTGCCATCGGAAAAAAAGGTGGGAATCGCGAATTGCACGGTATCATGAAACGGTTTGAAGAACGTCTGACTGTTGATCGGAAGCGAAAATCCAGAAACAAAAGCCTTCAGGTCAACGAGAATGACCACCAACGCGTGTTTGGGCCTTTAAACGGAAACCGAACGCCTCAGTTCGAGATGTGGCTAAAAAGATGCAGACTTTCGTGCAGACTACCAAAACTCGAGCTGGACTACGTACGTTTAAGATTCGGAAGTCCTCAAACCGTGACGAGAAACAGAATACGGTCGCAAAAAGCCGTGCCCGGAAGTTGTACGACACTGCTGCATAATGGAGACAAATGTGAAGGCGGACTACAACCAGATTCCAGGAAACCAGTAAGTGACTGCCAAGGATAAGTGTGATGTTCCCAAGAACCTCCGGACACAGAAGATGTTGAAGTTCGCCAAGAAGTTCCTAATTTGGCAAGCGATTTGTACTTGCGGAAAGCGGAGTACACATTAATGGACAGGTGTATTTGAAAGAGTGTCTCCAAAAGCGGTTTCTCTCTCTCCTGAAGGCTCGCGACGGTCCGATGATCTTCTAGCCGGATTTGGCATCATGCCACTACACGAAGGACGTCCTAGAGTGGTATAAGGCGAATGATGTCGATTTCGTGCCGAAATCTCTGAACCTCCAAAAAACTCCGGAGCTGCACCCAATGGAAAAATACTGGGCCATTACGAAGGATAACCTTCTAAAACAACCTAAAATGGTGAAAAAGAAGAAAAAAAAAAAAAAAAAAAAAAAAAAAAAAAAAACAATACCCGGCCTTACAAAAAATAACACTTGGATTAAAACCAAAACTCAACCAACGCGAACACAAAGACAAAAAAAATAAAAAAAATAATAAATCATACTTTTATTTTTTTCTTTTTTCCCCCAAAAATTTAAATTATAATCAAAAAAAAACTAGTTTTTATAAAAAAAATTTTGTGTGTGCGGATTTTAAACTATACACCCTTCATCTTTATTTTCTTTATTTTACATAGGGTAACGGGATGTAATGTCAGCCTAGCTCCTTCATTCGGCCTATGTACCAAAAATAATGACATTTTTCGACGATAATCTACAAAATGATGTTCCTATCAGGATGACCGATTTATTTCAAAGCCACTGAGACATTATTGATCAATTAATAGTTGTTCACTTCCACGTAATTTTCGATTTCCTCAACTTTTAAGACAACATGACTTTACTGGTTAAGCTTAACAGATTATCTACACGATCTTCGAATGATCTAAATTTGCAGAAATTGAACCTATAAACCGAATAATGCAGCCAAGATGTACAGAAAATAGTCACACGTTATAAACTAACAGGTCATATAGGTATAATAACAATGATTTAACAAGAAAACCACAGACCTAATGTTAGGAACATATTTTTTTCCACGTTCCCAACCATGGCCTGTGGTAAGGAAAGCATAGTAAAAATGTTGATATTGGTAAAATTTACAATAAAAATGTCTGAGTTTCGGTTCAAAGTTTTTCATATGGCTCATCTTAACCCAAACTAGAAGAACAAAATCTGTGTAGAGTGAATTATAATGTTTTGATTATCAAATGGTCGCTAAATCATATGTGAAAATCACTTAAGTGTTTCTAAGCAGCTTTAGTATAGTTTGATTTATGAAATTGTTTGTTGGGTAGAGCAAATATAGCTGGGAACGCATTGAATCAGAAAATCAGAAAAAAAATCGTACGAAGACAACATTTAATAACAAATCTGTCGAATGAGACGTACTTGCATCCATGAATAGACCCAATTTGGTGCTTATAGACCGACATTACATCCATATCCCTCCAAAGTTTCTGACTTTATAAAATGAGTTGTGTAACTTTTCATGGTACCTACTACCAAATGGTATATTAAACATATCTAAGCAAGTGTATAACTAGTTCAATATCGCTTCCAGCTCAAATACCTTATGAGTTATAATAAAAAATGCAATCGATTATTGCATATTAGGGTGAGTCAAGGGACACATACCCTTTGAAAACGCAGAATTTAAACCGCACAAACAAGTAAACAAAAGAAAGCTGACAGTCAAACGCACAGCATGCAGTGTTCAGAGCATAAAAACCATCACAAATACATGCGTACAACGCAAATGTATGTGGATAGCTTATATTCGATACACTCCTTACGTAGCAAACTTAGAATAAAATATGCCTCAATTAACTTAAATGCAATCTACATGCAGGTAAATAACGTTGCGAGATAAGGTTTTCGAATTAGAAACACTGGAAGAAAGAAAAATTTGAGCATACCTCCCGAATGGTTTGTAATATTGCTTATTTCGCAGGAATTCAAAATCAAGTACATCCACTAGGGTAAGGGGATGTAATGTTAGTCTATCACCTTCATTCGGCCTATGCACCCATTACGTCATTAATTTAGTGATAATCAACAAAACCATGTTGCTTCAAGGATGACCATTGAAATTCCGAAGCAATTGAGACAATATTAATCAACTTATAGTTGTTCATTTCAACGTAATATTCGATTCCTTGAACTTTAGGATGATGCTCCTGGTTAAGCTGAACAGATGATCTACACGATCTTCAAGTGATCTAAATTTGGCTTAATTGAATCGATAAAGTGAGTAATACAGTCTGGATGTACAGAAAATAGTTACACGTTACAAACTAACTTTTCACATAGCTAAAATAACAATGATTTTACAAGAAAATTGTAGACCCAATGTTGTGGCCATATTTTTTAGTATGTTCCCAACTATGGCCTGTTGTATCAATAATGTAGTAAAAAGGTTGTTATTGGCAAAATATGAAGTGGAAATGCATGAGTTTGCGGCTTGTTATATTCAAGTGGCTCATCTAAACAAGAACCGAAGGAACAAAATCATTGTATAGTGAATTATAATGTTTTCATTAGTGAATGGCTGATGAATCATATGTGAACATCACATCAGTGTTTCGAAGCAGTTTTATTTTAGTTTGTTTTGTACAATATTGTGTTAAGTAAAGCGAATACAGCTGACAATACCCTTATTCAAAAAATTACAAAAAAAAAAAACCGTACAAAGACTACATTTAGTAATAAATTCATCGAATGGGATGAAGTTCCATCCATGAATAGACCCAATTTGATGCTTATAGACCGACATTAAATCCATATCCCACGAAAGTTTTTAAGTTCATAAGAAAAGTTGTGTAACTTTTCGTGATACACACTTACCAAACGTCTTATGAAACTTATCTTAGCAAGTGTATAACTAGTTGAATCTCGCATACGGCTTAAAAAATTTATGAGTTATAATAAAAAATGATATCGATCGTTGCATAATAGGCTGACCCAAGGGACACATACCCTACTACGAAGAAATTTACAAAATTTAGTCTTCTTTTCTATGACTCTGCAGCATTATGTTTTTGAAAGCACCTCTACGTTCTTTTTCAATATTCTATTGTGCTTCCTTTCCGCAGACCCTTTCAATGAAGCAAAATATGAAAAAGTCGTAGCTAGTGATGGGCAATACTTTGAATAATTCGTTTGTAACCTTTGTTTTCAAAATAAAGTTCCTTTTTAAAAAAAAAAAACAGCGAGAACTTAGTCGCGCACCTAATAGAAAAAAATCGCCCAATTCGAAGATAGCTATCTTTTCCACATTGACTTTAAAGGTTAAAAGATATTTTTAGCGTATAAGAACCGATTTTAAATTTTTAACAATTTTTTTCGTAAAATTTAAAACGATTTTCCAGAAGTCACTCATACAACACTTTTATGTAAGTCTTTTCCTTTTTGAGTTATGATGATTTTAAAAAATCGATCAAACAACTTCATTTGATTCTGAGAGGGTGCAGCCAATCACGAAGATGAGTTGGCGTGTGAAATTCGTCGATTTTCTTTTCTATACCGGCTCTCGTTATCATCTGCAAGTTGTCTCAACGTACAGTTGTGACTTAGACAACCATCAATGTCTTTGACATAAAAACTATACAAAAGAGGGCGTAAACATGCTCCCTGGGGGAGACCCATGTAGCTTAATCGAGAAGCTGTAGAGTTTCCATGAGAGAAGCTCATATGTTTCTCGGACAGCAAATTGTACCAACAATTATTCATTAATGGTGAAAACCACAAGTTTATCTGAGAGAACTTCAACAGATACTGAATCCAAAGGCCCCTTGATTCCAAGAATACAGAAGTCATTTGCTCTTTTTTTAGCGATAGCTAACTGAATATCTGTGGAAAGCAACGCGAGGCAGTCGTTCGTTCCCTTACCCTTACGGAAATCATATTGAGTATCTGAAAGCAGGTTGTTCGTCTCAACCCATTTGTCCAGACGGAAGAGGATCATTTTCTCCAACAACTTTTGAATACAAGATAACATCGCGATGGGTCGATAGGAGTTGTGGTCGGACGCGGGCTTACCAGGTTTTTGAATGGCAAAAACTTTCACTGGGCTCCAATCATCCGGTACAATGTTTAGTTCCAGAAACTGATTAAACAAGTTCAATATGCGCCTCTTAGCGACGTCTGAGAGGTTCTTAAGCATGTTGAACTTGATCCTATCAGCCCCTGGAGCCGTATTGCCACACGAAAGGAGTGCGAGAGAGAACTTTACCATTGAAAAAGGTTGGCTGATCTCATCTATCGAATCATGAGGAATATTGGAACAAGGAAAACTAAAAATGTGTTTTTTCGGTTTGTTAATTTATTCTAACCATGACTTGCCATAAGTGGCAGCATACATAGATTAACGCTGATATCAAACGTCAATTTTGCCAAGATTTCAGCCTTCGTCCAAGACCCACACAGCCCAGAACGACTATAATAACCTACCCAGAGAAAATGGTTTGTATACGACCAAAGTTGCCTAAAATGTGCTTACCTAGACTTTAGCCGTAGAATACATAAATTTATATCAACAAATAACATTAAATTTTTGATCAACAAAATTAGGTCCCTTTCGGTGCCATGAATCCCAAAAATTCTGCTATTGGGAGCAAAATTGCGGAACACAACTGTGCTCTTAACTTCGGACTTCGGCTGAATATGTATCCTTCCATTCAAATTGATCCTGCGTCAAAATACGGTGTTTGTCCATAAAACCAAATGTGAAAACAATTTGTACCACCCTAATATGTACCATATACTGAGCATTAGACCCCCGCAAGGCAAACAGATAGAACACACAGGAGAATCGAAGCGAACCCAATGAAGCGAAGGAGCTAGTTTGCTGTTTGCCCACCGTGTCGTGCCGGCGGTGGGGCTTGGTCTGTCTCACAGCTGGGCTGCCGAATTGTATCTCTGTCTGGCTCTGGAATGAAGCCAATGCAATGTATCCAATAGCAGCTGTCAGCTCTGATGATGGAAAAGATTCACGTTGTTTGCGAAGATGAGAGAGGAGGTGCAGGTGGATTCCCAAGGAGACACGCTTGCAGAAATGATTGATTCTAAATTGTATTACACAGAGCGGATTTTCACCAACTTTTGTCTGTTATTGGCTTGATAACGAAAAACGCTGGTTACTGCGGACCTTTTAGAGCCGCTTGAAAGTGGATTGATGGAGATTGGACATTGCCAGGTGTTTTACATTGTTATTGGATTTTCCTCAAATTTGTCATATGAAACCCTCGTCCTTTAATATGAAACTAAATTATCACAGCAATATGAGATCATGACGGAAATTCACGCTGAACATCATAAAAGATTAAAATTCGAACGAAAATGTGGCGCTTCTTGAAACAAAATACATATCAAAACATGCAAATTTCACCTACCTCTCGTACCGCTTTGTGGAAAAAGATCAGTCAAGGAAATTTTCCACTGCTAATAATATCGGTTTACAAAGTGAAAACATCCCTTTGAAGCGATAGCAACCATCATCAGTCATTGACATCATGACACTTGGATGGATGCAGGAACAGTTTGCTTTAATCTTTCTTCCTTTGAGCAACGGCATTTTGACGTTGAGCAAATCCAATGGCGATGCAGCTAAGGTTCGTCGTATTGTGACAATAATGGCTGCAAGCTTGTTGGCTTGGCTGACGAAAATGTCTTAATCCATCCCGGGAAGCTGCGTGAGTATGTTTGCGATAAGCTGGAAAATTCAGTTTTATTTCTGTATGAAGTTCTCACCAGATAGTTTTTGCTCAGGACAGAAACCTTTAATGGACGATGGCTTAAAAGCTTGTGGTGGCGCTATTTCGGGTAAGAATTTTACTTTCTTATGTTGTAGTCTAATTTTGCTAAATCCTGCTGACCGTCGAACGGAAGTATTTGAGAGGAACGAGATAAGCAATTTAATCAAACACAACTTTTTCAGGTACATGTGGTTGGATTTCACGGAACAGCATTTGTGTATTAACGTTTCTCGATTAGGGTCAAACGTGGTTCAAATCAAGTTTAAAAAACAATTTTCATGTGTTGATGGTCTGTTCACAACTATAATAATGCGCTCCAGATCACAGCAGGTCAATTTCTCATAAAATTCGGCCAAAACCAGGCCAACGACACCTAAGCAGTTCCGCAGCCGCATAAGAATCTTCTTCCAGTGTAAATGCCCAACAAGCCGATTGTGTACAAGCCGTCATACGTGGGGACTTCCAAATGAGTTGCCTTCAATCCACGAAATGTTAGCAATAGAGAGCTGACACTTCCGTAGTCCTGATGGACCCTCTCATACACCGATATATGTTATTTCTACTAATTTAGATGTAAGAGAATATAATGTTTGCAAGTATAACATAAAGCCTTTACACGTTAAATTTCGGACACCAAAATAATAACAGCAACAAAATTTCAACTAATTCAACAAAAGCGATTGTTTATTTCACAATATCTTCATGAAAAACAGTTGATTCAGATGTTAATCCTTTTCTCTGTAAGATTCTCGAACTATCTGTGGTACATCCGCCATCAGGTTTCGTACGGTATCCTCAGATACGTCCGCCGTGACGATTCTCCATCTGCTTTTGAATTCATCGGTACACACTTAGATTTTTTCACAGAAATCTGTAAAAGTTTACCGAAATCTCAGCAGCTGAACGTTCGGCAATCCGATTTAACGAATTTCGGTGAAATTTTACAGTTATCTGTAAAAAATTTACCGGCTTTCGGTAAAATTTTACCGAAATCCTTAAAATAGGATTACCGAACGTTCAGCTGTTGAGAATTCGGTAAACTTTTACAGATTTCGGTAAAAAAATCTAAGCGTGTACCATTTACTTTCTTCTTAGTTTCGAAGAGTTTCCCCTTAACTAGAGCCCAGTACTTCTCTATTGGGCAAAGTTCTGGATAGTTTGTCGATTGGCTGTTTTTGTCACGTATTTGAACTCTTGTACCTTATACCATTCCAGGGCAGATTTCGCATAGTGACAAGAGGCCAAATCAGGCCAAAACAGAGCAGGGCTTCTGATAAACGGTAGCAACCACTTTTGCAGACATTATTTCTCGTACTCATCCTCCGGCGGCTTCCGGGGCTCCAGTTTTTCACTGTTCATTATAAATTTGATGTCCCTGAGGACGTTAGAAAGCAGAAGATGTCAAAGTTTGCCAAAAAATAGCAATTTGCTTGTGCGGAAAGCGGAGCACCCCATTCGTGACAACTGGAACGGTCAATGGGCAGGTGTACCTAAACGAAAGCCTCCAAAAGCGTCTATTTCCTCTTCTAAGGACACACGATGGTCCTAAGATTTTCTGGCCGGATTTAGCCTAGTGCCATTACTCGAAAGAGGTTTTGGAGTGGTACAAGGCTAAGGAGGTCAATTTCGTGCCGAAGCATCTCACCCCCCCGAGCGCACCTGAACTGCGGCCAAAAGTACTTCGCCATCATGAAGCAAGCGCTTTGGAAGCATCCTAAGGAAGTGAAATCGGAGGAAGATGTGAAGAAAAAATGGATTGCTATGCAAAAAAAAGTTGGTCCAAATGTTGTACAGGACCTTATGAGTAGTATATGGAATTATAATTGAATAAAACAAACATGGGAAAATATTCATAACATGTTTTATTTTACTCTCTGAATGTTTGAAGATGATTGGTTGAACGGGCGAATTTTGCCGAATATGTGTGTGTGTCACAATTTGATTCCAAAGACCCTTTATTTCTTGTATTCTAATATGGCGATTGGAAAAAATCACAATTTTGCCAAAAAGCCAATTTATCTTCGCAATGACTACTATAAAACCAATTTGCCGCTTAAAGCATTTACTGGAGGCAAAATGGTTTAAAAATGCTTTTTTAACTGGCCATAATAAGATAATATGAATGAGTCCTACAACGACATTTCGAAACAGCATTTTACGAGTTCATAAAGTCGAAATAGAACCTTTGATAGGAGTAAAAGGAATTTGAGAAAACAAGGTTTTAATATCGTTTTACACAAGCTGTGTAAATTCTCATAAACCCGACATAAATATGAAACCATTTTGCTCCTCTTGATTGCCAATTGATTTCTAGTGGCTTTCATAAACCGTTAATAAAACTCAATAAAACTGGACGATCCGCAAATGCTCGGCGACGGTGTTCCTTTGCATTGCGGTATAAAAAGCCAGACCCGAAAGTTTATAATAGTCTTCGAGTACGTACAAGAAAATGTTTGCAAAAAATTGAGGTAAAGCTCCATAGCACGACTTTTTACAGTGAAATTTTGCTTGTCATAGTGATTGGACACCTTTTTCACTTTGTACTCCTTCAGTCCTTGCCACTGCTTTGCTTTTTGTACATATGATTTTAACTTTCCAACAGCATACTTTTCGATTTGTTCCACTTCCAACTTTCCGATCCACAGTCAAGCGCTGTTCAAATGAGTTGCAAATACAAAACACGGTACTTTTTGGTAGTTTTAGTTTCGTAGCAAGATCGCATACCGATAAATTCGGATTTTTCTGCCGTTTTTATAAAATGCTTTTGTGCACTTCCACTTGATTTGACGCCATTTTACTGAATGTAACATGAATGTAAACATGTTGTTCCACAAAATAAAGTGAAGAGTTTTAGCTCTCATAAAAGTGAAACGTTTCAGCGATCCGTGAAATAATTCAAAATCTACAGTGAAAGAAATTTAGATCGGTTCTTGAATTTGATAATTGGTCGATTTGAATTTGATCGACAGTAAACATGTTCTCGTCGGTGAACAGGAATACCGGATTTTTTCGCTTGAGGAAATTCAAGATTTTCTTGCATCGCTCGATTCGTAGCTCCCGGATGCAGTTGGTAATCACGTGAGTTTTTTTTCTGGACTTCGCCCCGTAATCTTCCTTTACGATCTTCCTTGCCGTGTAAAGTCAATGATCTTGTGCTCCTTCGCCATTTTCCTCATTGAACGCACTGGATTCGCCCCAATCTTCCTTTTGAAGGCAGCGATAATCTTCAGAATCTGAGCTGACCTCGGATGACCTGTGGCCACCTTAGCGGATAGTTTTCCTTTCTTTTCTCGGTCTAAGACCTTTTTCATTGTACACCGGGACACTCTCACGGCGATTTGCGACTTTTGCGCGTGGCACAAATCACGAATTCGCTTCCACTTCGTCATGTTGCAACTGTCAAACTAAGGAAATCGGCTTCTTTTACTCGCTGCCTACTATGATTTGAATTAAAGCTTGCGTGCATGCAAAGAAAACCAATGCATATTATGCACAGGTGAAACGGGAAATAAACCATATGCACTCGAGAAGGCTGCGAGAATGCTTTCGTTGTCTATAATAGACAAAAGAAAATTTCACACGTAGTTTAATTGGATCGATAGTCGAATAAAAAGGGAGCTGCAAACAATAGTTACACTCCCTTGAGAAACTTGGCGCTTTATAAAAATGCTTCTAAGCTGATCTGTGAAATTTTGTCGATTGTAATGTATAGAAAATCACAGAGCAAACAAATGTAAACAATCAAACAAAAACGGGATTGTGATAAAATTCATTAACGCGTGGGCTAGAATGGGAAAATCGTCCTTTCAACGGAAACGGAAATACAATACTGTTTACTTCCAATTAGAAATTGCACCACCCACACTCAAACATATCAATGAAAGCACTCGCCACCACTAACCATTAGCAGGAAACAGTGCTCCAGTTGTCGGAATGGTTGTAATGAGTCCAGGCTCGATTTTCTATTGTCGCAGAATAGTCAATATTTGCACTACCTGTAATTTATTGATCGTTATTAAATACACGTTTATTGAGTACTGTGTTGTTCAGGATAAAATTCGCTTCATGTGTTTCTGAATAACATTAGCTTTCCGTATCGATCCACCGATTTGATGTCGTCATTACAGATAGACGGCCATAGGACACCGTCGGGAAGGACCAGGCTAATTAAATGTCTCGTTTTCGTCATCACCGATGGGACATACTTATTCGGACGCTTCTGGCAAATTAATTGGGCCGGGCGGACTCGAAGTCATGGTGTCTTGAATATTCAGTAGAAGTACAAAATAATTGATTAGCTCTTACCATTAGGAAGAGGGTTTACAGCTTGCTGCATGGAAGAGGGTTTACTGCTTGCTAAAGAAAAATAAGTTCCCTTCCTTTGCAAAATTAAGTGGGTAATTTCTGAAACTGTTCTATGCGTGTTGACGATTGTTGTAAGAACCACTTGCAGCAAATGCCTTGGAAGATATGGGTTTAAAGAATATTGAGACAGAAGGATCTGCAGTCAAATCTTTATTTCTGGATGTCTCAATGTGTCGATGATTTGAGCTCTGACAAAAGCTCGGTTTCCATAAAAATGTTCATGACGAGCCCTCGAGATTTTCATTTTTAAGCTTACCAACTGACCTGAACTTAATTTATTAGTCGTCAATCGTATTAGTAGACCAGTTTTATATTCTTGCCTTAACGCTTTTCTTACAAATAAAGGGTGATACGGTCAAACTTTTGGTCAAGGGAAAACGCGTGTAAATCGGTGAAATCGTTTATTTAAAAAATCAAATTAAATTTCTTTTTCAAGTTCAATTAGTATAAAATTCAGGAAAAATATTCAGTTAGGCTTCCGCTTTTCCAAATCCGAATTGCCAGGCCTTACGCTTGACCCCTGCCATCAGATTTTGTACAGCCACCTTGTCCACCTTCTTCGCCGCAGAAAGCCAGTTTGCCTTGAACTGCTGCTCGTCCTTAGCAGTTTTTTTGGTCTTCTTTAGGTTCCGCTTGACAATAGCCCAGTATTTCTCAATTGGGCGGAGCTCTGGCGTGTTGGGAGGGTTCTTGTCCTTGAGAACCATCTGCACGTTGTTGGCGGCGTACCACTCCTTGGCCTTTTTACCGTAATGGCAAGATGCCAAATCCGGGGAACAACCGTGTTTCTTCAGGAAAGGCAGCAGACGTTTATTCAAACACTCTTTCACGTAAATTTCTTGGTTGACAGTCCCGGAAGCTATAAAAATGCTGCTTTTCAAGCCACAGGTACAGATGGCTTGCCAAACCAGATATTTCTTTGCGAACTTTGACAGTTTCGTGTGCTTGAAAATATCTGCTACCTTTCCCCTTCTTTTTGCCGTATAAAACTCCTGTCCCGGAAGCTGCTTGTAGTCGGCTTTGACGTAGGTTTCGTCGTCCATTACCACGCAGTCAAACTTCGTCAGCATCGTCGTGTACAGCCTCCGGGAACGCGCTTTGGCCGTCGTATTTTGTTTATCATCGCGATTTGGAGTCACTACCTTCTTGTAAGTCGATAGTCCGGCTCGTTTTTTGGCTCGATGCACGGTTGTAGACGATACACCCAGCTTATTTGCGGCATCTCGGAGAGATAGGTTAGGGTTTCGCTTGAAACTACCTGCAACTCTCTTTGTCGTCTCAGCGGCTTCCGGTTTTCGATTTCCCCCCGATCCAGACTTCCTGGCTGTCGACAAACGTTCCCCAAACACTTTAATTACATTTGTAACGGTTGATTTGGCAACTTTTAGCGATTTTGCCAACTTTGCGTGCGAGTAGCTCGGATTTTCGCGATGCGCGAGCAAAATTTTGATACGCTGCTCTTCTTGCTTGGACGGCATTTTGACAACTGAAGAGTGAATTCCAAAATCAAAATAGGAGCAACATTCTACACACACACACCTTCAAAATGAGGGGTGTTCAGGTTTTTTAAATGCAAAATTGAAAGAAATACGTCAAGTTGATATTGACCAAATTTTGGCCGTATCGCCCTTTATTGTGAGAAAAATATTTTTTTAGTTGTTTTTTATTCATTGTTGCATCAATTGTGGTGCAGTATTTGTTATAGCAATACATCCTCTTATTTATGGGTCCATTTTGAGCACAATTGGTTCTTTGATTATTTATGTAGAGTAAATTCCTGCTTCTAAAGTAACGCGTGGTAGCGTAGAAGTTGAGTTTGTCTAAAATTTCTACGCCATTTACTCTTTGCCCAATAACACAGTTTAAAAATGATAGAGCTCCACCATAACTTACGCAAAGCATAAAATAAAAACTGTTTCTGCACTTACTCAATACGGTCTTTGTGTTTATCGTAATATGGAGCCCTAAGCCATGGAATAAAGTTCCCAATTGCAGGGACTTTTTGAAAGCATGCGGGTGGATTTCCAATCAAGAAAATGTTTATTTCAGCCCCGCAATCTGTACATAAACTAACAATTCTAAACTAACTGCTTGTAGCGCCGGACTTGTGTTGGTACTCGTGGAGTCGCTCGGACGTAGCACACAGTTAAAATCACCGGCGAGTATGACGTGTTGCGTGTTGTGGCGAAGGTAGTAGGCGATCATGCCGTTGAAAATCGCTCTCTTTCCACACGAAAAACTCTTCGGGGACAGCGTAAATATTGCAGAGTGTGGTATTCTGCACTTTCACATCGATAAGTCGGCCATCCAGACTCCGCTCTAGGTGCGAGAACTGTATGTGATCTTTAAGTGCGATTGCCGTTCCCTTTCTTGCTTGATCCACATTACAGACGATATTGTAGCCAGGGAGAGAGCGCTGCTCGTTCTTCACCTCCTGCAGGAAAACGATATCGAGATCTAGTGTCCGTAGAAACGTTCGAAGGGCGCCAATTTTCGTTGCGTTCGTGATGTTGTTGATGTTGATGGATGCGAGATTGTGCTAGCGAACTCATCCATTTAGACGATTGCATACCACCACCTCGTTCGTCATAGTCCTCTTCCTCGCGAGGCTTCTTGCTTGATCCTCGTGTGCGGTGTTGCCTTCTGTTGGTATTTGAACAGACAGACGAGTCTGTATCGTTACCATCGGATTTGCAACTAGTAGTTTTGCGAACCACTCTTTTGCTAGCAGGGGGCTGATGACCTGTAGAGGGGGTCAACAATCCGCTGTCCGATACTGGAGCCGAGGTAGAGGCTAGCGTGGGGAAGTTTTGTTCGGTCATGGCTGGCGGTGCCAACAGCTGTTACCGGTGGGGGATTTGTTTCGGTGATGGCATTTTATCCGATTGAGCCGAGTTCGCTACGAACAGAGCCGGCGTGGCATTTTTCGGTGTTTGTTTTGTTTGGTTCGAAACTGGAGTGGTTTGGATTGTGTTTAGTTTGTTCGGATTTTTCTCGACTTCCATCGTTTTTTTTTTTTTTGCGACGGCGGCTGCTTTGCTGCATCGGCATACGGCTTCTGTACGAGCAGCTTTTTGTTTTGAGCGCACGTCGCACCGATGTTAACGTATTCGCGACAGTGACGGCATGTTTGCAGCTGCCCGTAATACGTTCGTCACTTCGCCATCGATGGTGACCCACGACTCGATGTTCCGTATCACCGTCATCTTCGCAATACGAACGCCAGTCGAAATGCCGGGGAAATTGATCTCGGCTCCACATCGTTGTTCTCGCACTGAGTTGACATCGCCATACCGTGCGGGGAAATCTATGATTTTCTGGTCCGACACATCGGATAGGTCGGTCAGCCTTACTTCCACTGCTCCATCCTCCAGCGTGGGTATTTTTTCCCGTCCACAGAAATCTCGTGCTTGCTGCCGTGTTCTTCGCACACTCGTTGCGCCAACGCTTGGTCAACAACTTTCACGAATGAAACACCGAGAGCTCTGCTGTTCTGAATCTGTAGCACTTCACCTTGCTTCAGACCGAGAACGGTCGCACAGAAATTGTGGACTTTGGCAAGGTCCGGTTTTTTTGGCACCTTCGAAAAGTCTATTCTGAAAGTGTTTTCATGACGGCCCATCGCGAAATCGTTTGGACGCGCAGCGACACGGAAACGATAGCAAAAGCGTCTGTTCAGCTCGGAAGTTGAGCACTCACTGCCAAAATAACAACATTGCCCAGGCTACGCCAACCAGCGTTTCCATGTTTGAGCGTGCAGTCTTTTGTGATCATATTACTCGTGGAGGCGTAAGGTAGGAACTTGCGACTTCACCATTCGAAGCCCTGTGTCAACCGAACTAGCAAATTACTATAAACTCGCACGAATTCAATATACACCAGTTCTTCATTAGCTGGGCGTTAATAGCTGGTAATCGAATCGTATATCTCATTCTGGAACTCGTTGTACTCCATGTAGCATCGCTTCAGCATCTCATCTTGCATTTGGAGGTAATGTTTGTTCCTGACGTTTGGATTTTCCGGCTCAGATATTCCTACCAGAACGCGTTGCACTTTTCTTCGCACTATATCACGCTTCTTCACCAGCGTTTGGATCTTCTCTTCCTTTTTCTTCTTCTCTACTTTAAACCTTTGTCCTTTCTTTTGGCTACTCATTGTTCGCGGATCCGACTTCGAGTCTTGCGGTGTTACTTTCCCATGCTCAAGTTCACCGCCATCATTAGTTCCTTTAGTGGTTCACTGTCCTGACTTGCCGCGTTTCGGCACAGCACCCTTTGATGTTACTGGAGTACGGTGCATATTTCAAAAGTCTCGGGAGAAACAGTCAACAAGAACAAACACAACTTTCACGTCGCCAGTCAGTAGAGCCAGTCTTTGGTTAGTTCGAGAGGACACTTGCTGTATTAAAACGAACTAAAAATATGTGCGTCCGCTATGATTGAAAGTCAACTTTATTCTGTGTATGTGTATTCTGGAAAAGATAAACAAAATTAGTAATATCCACTTAATTCAACTACCGCTTTTTCCGACTAAAATAAAGTATTGACATTTTCCCAGATTTCTTATCTATTTTTAGTTGAGCTGAGAGTTTGAATCATTCCTTGAAGCAAACGAAAACAAAACGCAATACGATATAAAATTATTTTATATTCCTCCAGAGATCTCATTATTGATATTTTCTGCAAAGCTTAATGAACTGCATAAACCTCTCGTCGGAGATCGAAATAAATCATAGATAACAATAAAACGGCTACTTCAATGCTAGGCAGACATATTTTCCGCATTTTCTCCTATTTCTTGTATCTAGAAGATGAAATGCTTCAGATGAAACAAAGCAAAAAATGGAAAGCCAAATCAGCCGAGAACAGTGTCTGGAAAAAATACGTTCAAAAAAGGAATGGCATCTTGAATAGGGAAAAAAGTGTATCTAAATTGTAGTTATGTATAATTTGAAGGAGGATGATTGCTGGGGCCGGCCGAGCACCGTCGTTGATTGTGATTTATCGTCCATTCGTTATCCTTTAATAAAGCTGTGCCGTCGTCATCGTCATCATTGTCGTCGTCGTAGTCGGAAAACCCGAAGACAAGGTAAAATGGATTGGAAATATGATGGGTGGCCGCTGCTGGGTTGCTGAAATCAGTGAATGTTGGAGCAGAGCCTCCGCTTGTTTCTGTATCTGCCATACGAAAATAGGGTGGGTGGGCTAGTGATGAATCTATGTAAATCGATGGAAACAAGTTTAAACCATATAAGTGATGATGAACGTACAATTATAATACACCATTGTACAGTTTTGAAAGTATCAGCCCCGACTTGAATACTTGTCATTTTTCAAAAGACACAGTATTCCAGTTGTTATCAATGTTGAAATCTTGAAAATTGGTTTCTTACGGGATCTTCTGTGAAAGAAACACTTCTTTTATTTCAAGTGAAGTACAGGAGTTAAAACTTTATACAAAATCACTTAACAATATAAGATAGCCCTACTTTCGTCTATAATCGCTATTGCTCGGTCGTATTTAAAATGACTTAATATTGAACACACACTAATAATGTATGAAAGATCAACACGTTTGATTCGAATCAGGCTGACCAGTAGCCATGACTGACGGAAATTGGTCCGCTTCCGAAGCAGTGATCCCACCCATTTAGAGAGAATTGAAGCTTTTTATCCTCTCATCTATCCCGCATAATCTTCATAACCCAAACCCCCACTATTGGACTACCTACCCTATCAGTGTTTGAACGATGAAAAAGAAATAAAAAATAGCTGAGATCGTCACAGCGGAAGCGATTGATGGAGTTTATCACTCGGCGACGGTTTTAATGGCTATGAAAATGGATTCTTTCAATCCCAATCCCCAGCATCTGAAGAATTATGGGGCTTACTGGTGAAAATGATCTGGATTATTCGTGCCTTTGCTCCGAAAACACGCAGACAGAAGAAATTCTGTGACGTCGATAACGAATTCAGGAACTTAAGTAATATGGTCACGTTTTCAATTGCACTGGTGGAATTTGCCGCTTTATTTGCGAGCTGACTATTGTTTGACTATCAACTATGAATACACCTGGATAAATCAGCCTGTTTATGGACACAATTGTACCCTCATTTGAAAAAGATGATAGATGCTAGTCCATTTAAGAAATTGAAGCCTTTTTCAGAAGCATGCCAAACACTTATGGGTGTCTATAGTTCAATTCTTGATACGGAAAAAAATAGTTTAACAAATCTGAGGTTGCCACAAAATTTCTTCGAAATAATTAGAACGATTTAAAAAAAAAAAACAGTTGTTGTTTATAACACCCGACTTCGAGGCGGACGTGGAACCTTTATTTTTTATTCTAGGGCCATTAAGTAGCCGTTAACTAAAATGTGCATTCAATAAAAAATAGACAAATAGATCAACAACGTTTCATATGATCAAATAAAAACAATACGAACAAATGTTCCTGCATCGTTGTTATTGATTTAACACTTGAGTAATTTCCATTTCAAGCTCAAATGACCAGAAAGTAGTGCAACTTCACAAGGGGGGAAATACTTTTTGAGAATACTGTAGAGTCGTTTTTGAACAAGTTTCGTACTTCGACTGAAATTAAATTTTTTGTTAATCGGTGATTATTTTTTTAAGTTTCATTAGAAACGATCATAAGCGACTTGACGTCTTCAACATCTTAACAAAATTGATTAAGATACAATTTCGCTCCGAGGCCCTTTGTCATTGCCTTGAATTGATGCTCAACCCCGTTAGTTTTTAAACCACAGTGTTCATTGGATGCATTTTTATCATGAATTAGTTGATTTAATTATAATATTTTTTTATCATACTTGGGTGCATTCGTGTCGGTCCAGTTTTTCCACCAATTTTCAATTTCGAATCAAGTCTCATTTTCTTCATTTGCATTTTCTTTACTCTCTGAGCTTTTCTTTTTCAATTTCACTGTTTCAGTTTCTCTTCTTTAGCAACTCTTTTAAAGATTCCTTAAATTTCTCTTCGTGAGCTTGCTTCCGCTATTTTTGTTCGCTTGTCTTCTTCCGCTTCTATTTTTCCGCTCTTCTGATTCCGAGATGTTTCACTTCCTTCATGTTTCCTCTTCTGCTTTTCTTTCTTCTTCGTTCTTCTTCCTCATCACTCCTTCCGTTTATCTTCTTCCGCTTCTATTCCTATGCGTCTCTTGTTCCTCTTCTCTCTTCTACTTGTATTCTCGTCCTTCTATTCTTCCACTTCTCTTTTTCGCTTCTCTTCTTGTACTACTCCTTTTCTGCTTCTCTTCTTCAGCATCTCTTTTTCCATTTCTCTTCTTTCGCTTCTCTTCTTCCGCTTCTCACCAAGTAACACAACACTGTCCTAATAAGTTACAGCAACTTGATTGTGACCTAACTGAGTCGCATTGAAGTTGCTCAATTTTGTTTGCAACAAGTATGCTGTAAGCGTCTTCTCCCGCTTCTCTTCTACCTCTTTTTTTATTCCACTTCTTTTCTTCCATTTCTTTTCTTCAGCTATGCTTTTTCCACTTCTCTTCTTCCATTTCTTCTCTTCCGTTTTTCTCTTCCACTTCTCTCCTTTCAATTCTGGTTTTTCGTTACTTTTCTTGTGTTCCGCTTCTCTTCATCCGCTTCTTTTCATACGTTTTTCGTTTTCAACTTCTCTTCTTCCAATACTTTTCTTCCGCTTGTATTCTTCTTCCTCTTTTCTTCTTCCACTTCTCTTCTTCCGTTTCTCTTGTCCCACTTATCTTCTTTCATTTCTGTTCGTTCGATTCTCATTTTTCGTTTATCTTCTTATGCTAATCTACTTCCCTTTCTTTTCTACCATTTCACTTCTTCCGCTGCTCTCCTCTTGCTTTTTTTTTTCACTTCTTTTCTTTCATTTCTCTTCTTAAGCTTCTCTTCTTCTGCCACTCTTCTTCTGTTTCTCTATTTCCGCTTCTCTTCTTCCACATCTCTTTTCCCCCTTTTTTTGTTTTGTTTATCTTCTTCCACTTCTATTTTCCCTTTTCTCTTCTACTGGTTCACATCTTCCTATTCTTTTCTCCCACCACTCTTCTTCCGTTTCTCTTCTTCCAGTTCACTTTACCCGGTTCTCTTCTTCCACTTATCTTCTTCCGTTTCTCGCCTTCTGTTTCTCTTCTTTCACTTCTCTTTTTTCGTTCCTCTTTTTCCACTTATTCGTCTGCTTCTTTTCTTCCGTTTCTCTAGATTCCGCATCTCTTCATCTACTTCTTTTCCTCCGGTTCCCTTCTTCCGCTGCTCTTCTCTTGTTTATCGCTTTTCACTTCTCTTCTTTCATTTCTCTTTTTCAACTTCTCCTCTTCTGCCACTCTTCTTCCATTTCTCTTCTTCCGCTTCTCTTCTTCCGCATCTCTTTTTTCGCTTCTTTTCTTCTGTTTATCTTCTTTAACTTCTGTTTTTCTACTTCTCTTCTACTGGTTCACATCTTCCTATTCTCTTCTTCCACCGCTATTCTCCCGTTTCTCTTCTTGCACTTCTCTTCTTCCAGTTTACTATTTCCGATTCTCTTCTTCCACTTCTCGTCTTATTTTTCTTTTCTCCCACTACTCTTCATTCGGTTCACTTTTTCCGGTTCTCTTCTTCCACCTATCTTCTTCCGCTTCTCGTCTTCGGTTTCTCTTCTTTCACTTCTCCTTTTTCGTTTGTCGTTTTCTGCTTATTCGTTTGCTTCTTTTCTTCCATATCTCTAGATTCTGCACCTCTTCTTCCATTTCTTTTCCTCCATTTTTCTTCATTCGCTTCCCTTTTTCCACTTCCTTTCTTTCAGTTTACCTTTTCCGGCTCTCTTGTTCTGCCTCTCTTCTTCCACTTCTCGTCTTCCGTTCCTCTTCTTTCACTTCTCTTCTTTCGTTTAGTTTTTTTCGCTTATCTTCTTTCGTTTCTCTTCGTCCGCATCTCTTCTTCCGCTTATTTTCTCCCGTCCATCTTCTACCGCTTCTCTTCTTCCGTTTGCTTCTTCTACTTCCCTTCTGCCGGTTCACTTCTTCCTGGTCTCTTCTTCCACCTCCCTTCTTCTGCTTATTTTCATCCGCTTCTCTTCTTCCACCTCTCATCTTCCGCTTGTTTTCTTCCACAGACAACCAGTTGTGTTGACGGTTGTCACAGAAAAAGACAACCAGTTGTGCATCTATTTGCTTACTCTTACTGAAAGAGTGAACTATCTCTGAACACATGTGTCTCAGATGCTTACACAGCACCACAAATCAGAAGTGATGGAACACTTTATACTTGAAGGGTATGCTATCTGTACAGTAAGAGCACGAGATACTAGAAAAGAGCATCCGTTGCTAACAATAAAAAATCCAGTTGCAAGAGTTTCATAGACAAAGCTTCGCGAAATAATAATAACATGGCCTCTCAATATTAGCGTAATGTCGACAAAACTGGCTGAAAAATTCAGCACGTCTCAGTGTCAATTAACGATAGAGCACTGACAGAAGATATGTGAAGTTTTTCGAGGGCTGAGAATACACTGAAACGCAGCTAATAGAGATACCTGGTAAATGTTGCAAACTAATTGTTATTGTTATGGATGACACCTCTTCTCTTGATCTTCTTTTCTTCCAGTTATTTTCTTCAACTTCTTTCATTTAACCGATGACGTTTTGTTTACTCTCATTCACTTTCACCCTTTTTGAAACCAAGTAATAGTCATATGGTCACTATGAATGAGGTTCCAATTTCTTGGTCATATCAAGTAAAATATCTAAGACTGACACTTGATCAAAAATTAACTTTTAAAGATCACATTGAGGGTATTCAAGCCAAATGTAATAAATATATAAAATGTTTATATCGTCTTATAAACAGAAAATCCAAACTTTGTTTGAAGAACAAACTTCTAATATACAAACAAATTTTTAGACCGGCCATGCTTTATGCTGTGCCAGTATGGTCTAGTTGTTGTGCTACTAGGAAAAAAAAAAACACTTCAAAGGATTCAGAACAAAGAAAATGATTTTGAAGTTGCCACCCTGGTTCAGTACTACTGAATTACATAGAATTTCAAACGTTGAGACTCTAGAAGAAATGTCCAACAAAATAATTCATAATTTTAGACAAAAATCATTGCAATCTTCAATTGCAATGATCAATTCTCTCGATAGATAAGAACTAGTTTTAAGAAATCAATAATTATTCTTACACGCAGGCAAAAAAAAACCCTGTTAAAAATACTGAATAGACAAGATAAAAATAATATTAACACAATTAGATATAAATGATAGCATATAAGGTTGATATGTTAATTACTTAGCAGGAGCACCTAGATTAATACCTTGTGATCAAAAAGTTCCGGTAATTTGAAAAAAAACGCATTTATTTCAATTTTTAATTGATATCTTTATTATCGCCTTCAAAGTACTCGCCATTAGAGGCAACACACATATGCCAGCGCTTTATCCAATCATCCATACATTTTTTATAGGCCGATGAATGTATGGCTTTCAGTTCTTCCAGCGAATTCTTTTTTATCGCATCAATCGATTCAAAACGCCTACCTCTGAGCGGAATTTTCAGTTTTGGGAAGAGAAAGAAGTCGCACGGGGCAAGCTCTGGTGAATATGGTGCTTGTTTGATGGTATTGGTGGAGTTCTTGGCCAAAAATTCACAAATAGTGAGCGCGGTGTGTGATGGAGCGTTATCGTGGTGTAAAATCCACGAATTATTGCGCCACAATTCTGGCCTCTTCTTTCGAATTGCCTCACGCAAACGTCTCATAACTTGTAAATAATACTCTTTGTTAACCGTTCGACCTTCTGGAAGGAATTCAGAATGGACGACACCGCGAAAATCAAAGAGAACGGTCAGTAAAACTTTAATTTTGGAGCGACTTTGTCGTGATTTTTTTGGTTTCGGCTCATCTTCGGCGCGCCATTCGGACGATTGTTGACTTGTGAGCATATCAAATTCATATACCCACGTTTCATCACCAGTTATGATGCGTTCCATGAATGTGGGATCGCTATCTGCGTTCGCAATCATCTGTTTAGCGACCTCAACTCGATGCTGTTTTTGCAAAAAATTCAGCTCTTTTGGAACAAGTCGTGCTTCAATGCGTTTCATGCCCAGAATTTCCGTCAAAATGTGTTCGGTCGATCCAAATGAGATATCAAGGAGTGCAGCTATCTCCCGAATGCTAATTGAGCGGTTTTCCATAACTAAATTCTTCACGGAAGCGATGTTTTCATCGGTAGTTGAGGTCGATGGTCGTCCAGAACGCGGCATGTCACTCACGCTTTCACGGCCTTCTTTAAAGTCTTTGTGCCAAACAAATGTACGATTTTGTGACATAGAGTCCTCACCAAAGGCTTTTTGCAACATTCTGAGCGTTTCCGCTGCAGAAAATCCGTTTGCAACACAAAATTTCACACAAACGCGTTGTTCCAATTTTTTATCCATGGTAAAAATCGCCGAGCGTCTATTTTTCGACTAACAAAAGCAGTTGTCAAAACAAAACTAATGGATAATTTGCTCTCACACTTTGACAGAATATCAGAACTAGTGTTGCCATCTTACACTAAAAAGATTTTACCGAAAAAATAAAGGCGGCCTTTTTAAATTGAAAATTACCGGAACTTTTTGATCACAAGGTATATGAATGTAAAATAATGTAAAATTTGGAATAAATAAAGAGTTAAAAAACCACAAGGCAGCATAAAAAAGGCAGAAAAGGCCTAAAGGCAGAATTTCAAAAGGCCGAATATAAAAAATGTTGAAACGATCGAAGAGCTGAAAGCCAGAAATGTTTGAAAATGTTAGTACCAAGCGCAATTCTCAATTTTTTTAGGTGTGTATCAGACGTAGTTTACGTCAACATTTTGAAAGCCTTAAAAACTTTAGAAATTCTCATTAAACTGAATTAACAATTCAGATGATGATTTTAATTTTTTGTTTATAATTGATTAGCTCTCAGAAACAAAAATCCTTTCCTCCAATATAGCTATTGCAAAGACCGAATTCCGGAAGGTGAAATAAAAACAAGGCAAAATGCACGAAGGCAGAAAACACCAAAAACTGCTTGTTGTTTGGGTACAGTTGATTGAATATTCATCTGTGAGATGAAATAATCGCAATGATCATCTGTGTTGCATAGTCGGACCTTACCTTCCTTCGATCAGTGGAATACTCGGTTTCCAACTCCAACACTGATGGGACCGGTTGCTGCTGTTGATTGTGGGGAAGGCGAAGTGGGGATCACGTCCAATTGTGGTTTGTGCTTGTCCGCGAACTGGTGGAGTAGGTTTCCTTGCACTTATCAACACGCAGGTTTACATTACACAACACATTAACTACATTTATTTTCACACAAAATACTTCAAGGACTACATTTATTCTAATCTAATTACAAATACACAACTACACAATTGAATGGGGTTTGGGTTCGGTGATGTACCGTCGGCGATTTGGTTGGGACTAAACTAACAGCTGTTCATCATCGAGTCATCGTTTGACCTATGGTCAGCTGCGAATGTGTAGAGATTCTCATCGGCTCTCATGAGATGTAGTGATGCGGGTTGGCGTTCTCTGTTCTTCTTTTTTTCTCGTTCGCTCCTCCGCGCTGTGGCGCGGCGTGTTGTGTTGGGTTTGGGGGGGGGGCCCCGGGGGGACAATACCCGGGGTTCGGTGTCGTCGCCGCTCCCCCCCGCGCCGGCGGTGGGGCCTTTTGGTGGAGCCCCCCCCCCAAGCCAGGGTTGTATCCTTCTGGGTAATGACGGTCCAGTATCGTACAATCTGAAACGATCTAATCACGAATGGCCACAAATCATAAGGTGAAATTAGAATAGGCGGAAATGCCCACAAAGCCGAAAAGACCAAAAGACCGAAATGACCGAAAAGCTTAAAAACTGAATGCTCGAAGTGACAAAAAGGCATAAGAGATCATTTTTAAATGATAGTTGCAAATATTTCCAACTGATTGATGTACAAATCTCAAAAATCTGTCCAGAAATGATTAAGTTATAAGTTTTCAAGGGACTTAAATGTTTAGTAACAATCGCTATTATTCAATTTTTTTAGGTGTTTGTAAGAAGTAGTCTACGTCAACATTTTGGAACTCTAAAATCTACAGAAATTCAAAACTAAGCGAGTTTTCAATGCATTTTACGAATTTAAAATTGATAAGGATTAAGTTCAATTCACCCTCTCTACTATAAGTCTATTGAAAAGGGCCGAGCCCCAAGGCCGAAGGCCCACTAGGAAGAATCTCAAAAGGAAGAAAGGTTCGAAATGCAGAATTTCAAAAGGAATTGGCAAGAGGCCGAAAAGACTGGCCAGAAAAATGGCCAAAAGGACTAATATGGGCTGAGCCCATTAGACCAAACTTCAAAGGGCGGAATGGCCACAAGGCAGAATGCCAGACAGCAGAAAAGACCAAAAGGCAGAATTTCAGAAGACAATGTTGGGCACTCGACACTGAAAAATTCTGCAAGTCGCCGACGAAATAGGTCTATCTGATAAGCTTTTACTAGAGAAATTTAAAGAAATTTGCTCGTGTTTACTAGTGATAGTTTGAAAAGTGTTTCAGTGTTTTAATTTTTTTTTTAGTTAAGTGATCAAGTGAATTATTTGTTTAAATTTTCCTAGTTTTCCAGATGCTAAATTTCTGAAAAGAAGAAATGGCCTAGCGGTCAAATCGACGAAAGATCGGATTACCAAAAGGCCGGATAGCCGAAAGACTAAAAAGACCAAAAGGCCGAAATGACCGAAAAGCCTAAAGATCTAATTACCGAAAAGACAAAAAGAAATTTAAGTTTGAAGAAAATGAAATGACAAAAAAATTGACAGATCAAGCCCAGATTGTTGCAAGAACAAAAGTGAAAGTCAATCTGCCAATTAAAATTTGCTATATTTTTTTTATAAATATAGTTTTTTGAACATAAGATTGCCTTTGAGTAATATTTGTGGACTGATAATTTGCACTATATTACGTATATTTAAAACAAGATTTTTCCATATTTTCAACATCCACTTTCATTTCGTGGTCTACAGCTTATGACTTTGAATGAGGAACATAATATGAAACGCATATCCAGTATCCAAAAGCAGATTTAGATATAGATTAACTTTTCGGCGCAGCGTTGAGCTTAATCCTCAATCAAATTTCAAACCCTTATAGTGGGGGTATAAGGTGGCAAGGCCTCACTAGCAGGGGTACACTTTTTCACGACTCTAAGGTTCAGCTAAAACCTAAGAGATAACTATCCTTTCGAGACAACCTGATCATAACTATCCTTTCGTTGCGGCATAAACTGGACCCACCAAAGCTTAATAATAAAAACTAGTCTTAAGGAATAGATATTAAAAAATTACAAGAATTGATAAAATTGCTGTTTATTTTCCCAATTTTTCAGCCATCCAGTCCTTACGGCCTTTTGGTCTTTTAGCCTTTTTGGTATTTTCGCCTCTTCTTATTCCGCCTTCTGGGTTTTCACTTCATGATTTTCGGCCATTCGTGATTGGATTCTTTCGGATGATCATTCCGATTATTTCATCTTACAGATAAAAATCCAAACACCGTACCCAAGCAACCTATAGGAATACAGAATCATGAGCCTTCATTCAATTTTCCAAGAACTACACAGAAAAAAATAATGAATTTTAACAGGCGCGTAAAATTTCCACTCGTTTAATTCCAAGCCAAAGAAGGCGTAAACAACGAAATTGTTTGCAATCTTTCATGCGCCATACAACAATGTTTGCAATCTTTCATACAACACACTAGTTTCAGGCGTTATCTGGCTTAAATTTACATGAAATATCCCATTATTTTCAGCTAAATTTAGCATTCCCTTTATGTGCAATAGATAACGCAGAAAATTAAACGTTTCTTTTTATCGGTGTAGCATTAAGCGTTTTTCACGTATCTTCGAACCCTGCCTTTTTCTGTGGTAGTTTTCTCTTGTCTTCCACCTTCCACCTGACTGGCACACTGAACAGTGTAGAATAGTTCGTTGGAATTTCTTCTATTCCGTCCCAATCCAGCAATTCGGCTTTCAGCAAGCATCCGAAAATAAACGGACACAGGCTAAATTGCTTCCTTGTGAAGGCATCAACACCAAAAAGAAAATGAAAAAAAAATGTTCCAGCCTCCCTTCGGTGCGACAGAAAAAAGAAAATGTGGGTGGCGAAAAGAGTGAGATCTAGCCGTAGATGGGGAAGCTAATGAAATAAAGGTTAAAATGGTCCGGAAATGTTCGTGCTGGCTTGTGTCTCAAGGAGCAGATGGAGTTAGTGCGAGTCTTGGATTGGAAGAGGGTAGGATGTTGAGATAGGAGGAGGCTGGAGTGTTTATCTTGTTTTGATTTCTGTATCTACCAGCCGCCGTCGGCTGTGTTACTTAATGGGGAAGGAGAGGAATTTGTAATGAGAGTAAATATGGTATATATTGCACAAATGGAATGGGAGATGTCGAGGAATCCAGTCTTATGTTTGAGAAAAAATAGGGGGAGTGGCTTTCATGCTGGACTATGAATCCATTTTGGGTACAAACATAAAAATCACCAAACCTTTGATTTAACTTACTCTTTGAAACTGCTTCTCGCTCCGAACAGGTTTTTTTTTTTTTTGCTTCAGGTTCCTCTTGACAATGGCTCAATGTTTCTCAATTGTGCTGAGATCTGGCGTACTGGATGAATCCTTGAGCGCCAACTGCTTGATGTTGAAAACATAGCACTTCATGGATTTTTTCTGCAAAAGAAGGATGCAAATCCGGCCAAAACCTCTTCAAAGTAGTGTAATTTAAAACAAAATCAAATTATTTCGAAAAAATTTAAAACGATAAGAAGGCAACATGAACTTTGGATAGCAGGATAGTTTGACTCAGAATGTGAAACGATTTTTTTATGTTTGATGACTACTCCGAAGGTTAAAAAAAACTATCAAAGATTAGAAAACAGAATATTTTTTATCCTACCAAAAGTGTTTTGGATTTTCTAGAAATTTTAAATTTTTCCCTGAACTTTTATGAATATTCCACATAATTTAAGCTTTCCAAGACTTTTGGAAACTTTTACGGACTTTCATAAAAATCTACGGATTTAACAATATAAAACATTTCCAAAAAACAAAATTCCAAGTTGTTCTATGGAAATAATACAGAAAAGTTGGGAAGATTTTTTAAAACTCATAAGGGAAGCTCCATTAATTATGTCACGCAGTAAGGGGGGAGGGGGTTTAGGAAAACGTGAGAATCCATACAAAAAAATTTGAAGGTCCATACAAAAACGTGACAAGGGGTGGGGGGGGGGGGGTTGTTATAAAAAATCACTTTTTGCGTGACATAATTATTGGACGTTCCCTAAAATGTCTCAGAGCTTCGTTAAACGTCTTTAAAGAAGCCTAATTTAACAAATCTCTAGACGTTTTCAAAGTCCTAGAGAACTTTATATTTCTTCTTAAAGAATTTCTATGGATATTCTAGAATTACTACTGGGTCTTCAAAAATATTTTTCAGAAATGTTTATCGCTTCCAAACATATCAAAGGTCATTCATAGTTATTTTTTATATAGTTACTGAAAGTTCAACAACAAAGTATCAATTCTTCGACTTTCTTAGAATTACTATTAGCTATTTTTCCGAAGAATTAATCGTAGACTCCTGATTTAAGGTGGAAACATGTTTTATGTTAAACAGCTAGACAGAATGGGTCATTACTTTTTATTATCTTGAAGAAATATGCAGTTCCTCCGAAAGATACCTTCTTTTGATTCTTTGCACATGGGCCTTCTATGACGATACATATTCCTGTATTCGAAAGCAGCGAACTTATGATTCGGGTGCTTGCCCGGTATGAGACTCTTATGTGAGATTTTTCCTTCTTTCAAACATGAGCAGTTTTTTGGAGTTTCACTGATCAAAAAAATGTAATTCTCATGATTTCATGCATTTCAATTTGAAATTTTTTGAACCGACTGGTGAATTATGTGAGAAACTAATATTTGAGATTTTTGAATTTTAATAAAATTGCATTTTTCTTATTTAACTATTGAGACGTTGTTTGGAATCAAATGAATAAAAGATAATTGACCAACCCTAAATAAATGGAATGAAATTCCCCAGAAAAAACGGTTTTAAAATTTCGGCTTTTTTCAAATGAGTTCCCGGATAAAAATAACCATACAATTACAATACAATAATACAAAATAACACTAAAGTCTATTTCCGACCATGAATCTTAATGTTTATGAATCAGATAAAGGGAAAATGCATATTGTCATTACAATAGATCTACAATTCACTCTATATGCAAGGATTTTCAACAATTGTGAAACAATACAATTAATAGTAATTGACTCAAATTTGTTCGAAAAATATTGATTTTTCGATAGTTAAGATGCATAACAACCCCCCTTTTCTACTGTTGATGTCTCAATTTACATTAGATTCTATTGTGGAAACAATAACTCCTATTGTCATCTAATCGTTGTGAACTATACTATAAGTTATACATACTATAGATTCTACTGTATGGTTGCAATACATTCAATTGTAAATCTATGAGAATTTTTTATTCGGGTTATTCGTCGTTTTGAAAAAAAGTTAAAAAAATAGTTACAAAAATATTTAAATAGTTAGTCCATTCGGCCAAACTTCCTTTATGCCAAACGTACATTCGGCCAAACGGGGTATCATCCATTCTTACAAGCCATGTATGTTAAATGTACGTGAAACTCACTGACAAAATGTTTTTTGTTTTTTTTTTAATCTTTATAAAATCAAATCAATGTTGAACCGAGTGCTCTTCCTCCTAAAACTCAAAAACAATTCGTAAAACGAACCAAAAGAGAGATAACAAAACAGGAAGTGGTGAGAAAGGAGAATCAAATAAAGAAGATGAACATCATAGCTGAAGGCAGTATGCCACATTCAGTTAAACTAAAACTGAACGCATCTGCAAAATTTGGTGAGATCATCCCGATTTTCAATTTGTCACATAAATACATAGTTACAACTCAACGAACTCAAGCATGAACAAACGACGTTTGCAATCAAAATCATTCAACAACAAGTCAATAGTATGATACGAAAGGACAACAGATGAATGAAACATTTTCCAACACTGAATGAAATTCATGTCTCTGAAACAACCAAACAACTTTTTTTATGAAGGTTTACTGGCGGACTCTGAACCAGGCCTTGGATGATATTGTTGCGTACATCCTTTCGAATCCTTTTGCCAGCCGTACACGGAACATGTCGTTCATAGAGACGCTGTTGACACTGCCTCCAAAGGTGGTACATTTTCATGTTTGCTTTCCCTTTCCCTCAGTCATATTCAAGTCCACTGTTTTGTATGCTGTCGTGTCGTCTTTTTGTCTTTTGTGGAAAACCTCACAGCTCTACGGAATTTAAAAAAATGGCGAAATAATGGCCAAATAATGGCGGAATTAAACCAAAAAAAAAAGGCGAAAAAAGAAATCGCCATCGTCTCAAATGTTCTGCCGACAATGTTAACGGCATAGAAAATAAACTGGACCTGTCTAGAATCGTGCCCCGCATGTTTAATGCCGCTCGTCTGATAACAACAGACAAGAGATTCTAAGCTTCCTTGACGAAGCCCCCTGTGAGATTTGAATGAACCCAATGATCAACCCGATATCCTCTCACAGCATTCGGTTGCATCCAATGTAGCCTTGATTAGTCGGGTCAGCTTCTCCGGAAAGCCGTTCTAGTCCATGTAGCTCTATTCGGTAGTTTCTAGCCGTAGCGCTATTCACGAACATGAATATACGGTCCGTTGTAGACCGTGCTTCGATGAAGCCGGCTAGAAAACTTCCCACGAATCTATTTGCTAATGGCAACAGTCACTGCATTAAGGACGGTGACTGCACGATAGTTTTCGCAGTTCAGTTTGTTGCCCTTCTTGTAGATGGACCAGATAACTCTATCCTTCCACGCCTACGGCAGCTGTTTGGTATTCCAAACCCTGGCTGTCAGTCAATGCAGGCAATTGGCTAACTTGTCCGAACCCATCTTGATAAATTCTGCTCCGATACCATCCCTTCCAACCAGTTTGTTGCTCTTCGGCTTTTAAGTTATTTCTTACATTAGTCACATATTCTTTTTTCATATGTTATTCTAGAAATGCGTACGCGGTATCATCAATGTGCTTCGCCCATCTATCAAAAGGTAGCGTTCGTGACTCTGTTGAAAATATTTGGTTCGGGAAATGATCAAGTGAGCTCTCTATTATAATTATTTCTCCAAGCCGTAGCTTAGGTCTATGCTGCTGTTTAGTAGTTTATAGCACCCCCAGAACATTCAGCTTTTATATTTAGAGTCCAGGGCGCACGAACAAGACTGTAGCTCAGCAACTGCTAGTAGGAGAACAGATGCTGCTTTGAGGAGTCCCTTACCGGGAAACAGACGCTCGATTGTAGTTCATTAAGCGTTACCCAGGCTGCACGACGGGAAGGTGAAATTACTTACAGCCCAATTGATGTATATTATTAAACGATGTTTGTGTAAATACTTTTAAAAAACAATACATTGTAAATGTTTGCCAGTCGTATTCGTCTGTGGTGATGAGATTAGGTTCGGTCAAATGGTAACCATTTCCACTTGAACAGAAACCCATTGGCTTAAACCAAAGTCTCTTACGTAGCTAAGTTTAAAAAAAACTATATTTTTGATAAAAATCAAACCAAATCCCGCATTTCAAATCATATAAAGATCTTATGAACGATTTTAAACGATCAATTATAGCTACATAGATCACCCAAAGTCAATGGTTGTCAATCGTATTGGTCTGATGTGATAAGTTCAGGTGGCCAAACGACAACTAGTTAAATTTCTTTTTCAAGGATGTGAACCTTTACCACTTTTTGTGAGTGGTGCAAAAAATACTGTTTGTTTAAATCAATACTTATATTTTAATATATAGTTTCCGCCATTTCCGTTTGTCGATATCAAAGCGGAAAACAGTGGAATCTCCAATATAATTAGAGGAGTTTTTCTTAACCGATCACTTAGTTCTTTTATTGTTCAACTTTTGCTTAATTTTATTTATTGCTGAAGCACTTTATTTATAGTTATCAAATTCGTTTATTCACGTAACTAATTAATTCCCTTTATTTTTTGATCCTACTACAACTTTTGCTACACTCTTACTTTAAATTCAATTTCTTCATTGTATAAATTTGGGACTTGGTTCACTCTTCTTCAGCACAATTGATTGTTCTGTGAACGTAGGGAGATACTGTAAGAGATCGGCTCACATGCGGGTTACCCTTTTATATTCATTTGGTTTCATGGGCGGGCGGAAATAGAAATCCACTACCACATCATCATCCCTTGAGTACCTTGGGCTCCGTTGTGATGACATCTCGTTGGGACGACAACTCGTTGACTCGATGAACAAGGGATTTTTCGCATGAGTGATGCTCGTTCTCGACAAACAGGCAGCGCTAGTATATTCGTACAAGAACACCTTTGAACCAAATAAAGTCAACATGTGGATTTGGAAATTGATTTCCGTCACATGTAGATTTAAGGAAGTGTAAACAGAAATTTTCACATCGCTAGAACTGTTCTGTGCCCTTTGGTGGTATATCAGCACGATTAACAGGCGCGCACTCTTTTGCCAGTCAAGGGGATAGCCTTCCTTTCCCTTGCCTACCCCGCACAGGGGTAGCTAGGCAAAAGATTGTGTGCTTGATTGAATACCACCTTTTCAAAATAGCCCTGCGCTCAATTTCAACTGCTTCTGTTAAATTTCACATCCTGCCGTACTTTAACGGACCTATAAATTCAAAATCACATAAAAAATCTTCACATTTTTGGTGCTAGCTAAAATTGCTGTCCTAAGGTCTCTTGTTGATGAGAAGATATTTCCATTCAAAAAATATAAGGATTTGTTAGAATCTGGTTGTTCAATAACTTTAAAAATATTTTGTGGATTTTTTGTGTGAACATAAACCGCAAAAATCCAATTTAATGGATTATTTCATCTTGTTCCTTCGTGATAAGTTAAAACCACTCCACTTTCCATTTTCATTGACACATGTTTCGTCATTCAGAAGCTACTCAGATTTGAAAACAGATGGCTGTGTTGTAGCAAAGTTTAAACCTCATTTGGAGCATTATTGTAAGCCAGTGAAACCGTGAAAACTCAAAGTAGCAATAATAATTGTTTCGAAAAATTATTCTGTCAAAAATCTCCTGAAAACTGAGTGCTGTTGTGCCAAGTTGGTCGTGGGACATTTCAAGTAGGAGAAAGTTTTTGTCATTTATTCAAATGTGCCTGAGCCAATTGCAAGTACTTTCAGTGATTAATCGAAGTTGTGATAGTGAATACTTGACAATAGTAAACTGTTTATAAATCTATTACAGCAACTGGATGGTTTTATTCCTTTTAATACAATTTTGTTATATGGATATGGATTGAAGTGGAGGAAAATTATGTCGTTGAGAAATTGCTTGCATCCATGTTTTGAAAACCCTTACTTCACAACGGATGAACCATTCTGACGGGAGTGGGACGTTTGGCATATGGACGTTTGGCATATGGATCTTTGGCATATGGATGTTTGGTCGAATGTACGTTTGGCCGAATGGATGTTTGGCCAAATGGATGTTTGGCCGAATGGACGTTTGGCCGAAAATTGTTTATTAGCATAAATGTATTGCAGAGAAAAGGAAATAAGAATCAAAAAAAGTATTTTCAAGTGCGTATTATTCATTGCAATTCCTTTTTAATGGTGTCGGCTCGCAAGGCCCAAAACAAACCCCACTATCTCGCAGGAAGACCATCGTGATGCTGCTGTTTAACAGTCCCAAGCAATACCAGGACTTTCGGCTTTTGTATTTAGAGTCCTGGGCGCACTAACAAGACGGTGACTCAGCCGCTCCTAACATGGAGAACAGACGCTGTTTTGAGCCGCCCCTAACATGGAGAACAGACGCTCAAATGGGTGAAGGCTTGGACTTTTAGCATTATTTTTAAAAGCGGGGTGGCTCGCTTTTGTCAGGGCTGCTTTCGGATATTTGTGGGTTTTTGGAAGAAACTCAACAGAGTCCAACAACTGCTCAGTCCCCCCACATTCTAAACAGTCCCTGCCGCTCGTCCGGGGCTACTTATTCGTATATTCAGTAGCTGTCCATCATATCTGATGGAACCCCACCATCCACGACCCGTGGACCCGCCGGGTTGCTTGCAGCTCAATCCCGTAGAGTCTTCACCTACTCTACAGTCTTCTCGGATTTTCAAACGCATTAGATCTAAAAAAGGAAAAGAGGAACCAAAAAAACATTCACGAATCAATTAGATAGCATCCCAATATTCTAGACTTATTACACTTAGAGTCTATCAATATGTGTGCGTATTTGCAGTAATAAGCATTCTAATTAGATTTCAACTATATCAATTCACTAAAAACGAAATTGATATGTTCAAAAATGCAAAAAATGGTACTTTACCCTTATAAATGAGAAATATGAATATGTTTTGATAAAATCGTAGACTCCTGATTTAAGGTGGAAACATGTTTTATGTTAAACAGCTAGACAGAATGTTTTTTTTTATTTTTAAGAAAAAAAAAAGTTCTCCCACAGAACCTTCTTTTTATTTTTGCACACGGGCCTTCTATGACGATACATATTCCTCTATTCGAAAGAGCGAACTATAATTCAGGGTTTCCCCCCTGAAACTTCTTATGTGATTTTTTTCCTTCTTACAAACGCGGGCTTTTTTTTGTTTTTCCACTAACAAAAAAAAAAAATTCTTAATTTTTTGCATTTTAAAATTAAAATTTTTTAACACCCAGGGGAAAATTTTGAGAAACCAAAATTTGAGATTTTTGAATTTTAATAAAATTGGATTTTTTTTTTTTAACTATTGGAGAGTTGTTTGGGAACAAAAAAAAAAAAAAAAAAAAGGCAAAAGGGTTCAAACCCCCAAAATAAATGGCAAGGGATTTCCCCAGAGGAAACTGTTTTTAAATTTCGGCTTTTTTCAAATGAGTTCCCGGATAAAAATAACCATACAATTACAATACAATAATACAAAATAACACTAAAGTCTATTTCCGACCATGAATCTTAATGTTTATGAATCAGATAAAGGGAAAATGCATATTGTCATTACAATAGATCTACAATTCACTCTATATGCAAGGATTTTCAACAATTGTGAAACAATACAATTAATAGTAATTGACTCAAATTTGTTCGAAAAATATTGATTTTTCGATAGTTAAGATGCATAACAACCCCCTTTTCTACTGTTGATGTCTCAATTTACATTAGATTCTATTGTGGAAACAATAACTCCTATTGTCATCTAATCGTTGTGAACTATACTATAAGTTATACATACTATAGATTCTACTGTATGGTTGCAATACATTCAATTGTAAATCTATGAGAATTTTTTATTCGGGTTCTTCTTTTTTAAAAAAAAAAAAAAAAATAGTTACAAAAATATTTAAATAGTTAGTCCATTCGGCCAAACTTCCTTTATGCCAAACGTACATTCGGCCAAACGGGGTATCATCCATTCTTACAAGCCATGTATGTTAAATGTACGTGAAACTCACTGACAAAATGTTTTTTGTTTTTTTTTTAATCTTTATAAAATCAAATCAATGTTGAACCGAGTGCTCTTCCTCCTAAAACTCAAAAACAATTCGTAAAACGAACCAAAAGAGAGATAACAAAACAGGAAGTGGTGAGAAAGGAGAATCAAATAAAGAAGATGAACATCATAGCTGAAGGCAGTATGCCACATTCAGTTAAACTAAAACTGAACGCATCTGCAAAATTTGGTGAGATCATCCCGATTTTCAATTTGTCACATAAATACATAGTTACAACTCAACGAACTCAAGCATGAACAAACGACGTTTGCAATCAAAATCATTCAACAACAAGTCAATAGTATGATACGAAAGGACAACAGATGAATGAAACATTTTCCAACACTGAATGAAATTCATGTCTCTGAAACAACCAAACAACTTTTTTTATGAAGGTTTACTGGCGGACTCTGAACCAGGCCTTGGATGATATTGTTGCGTACATCCTTTCGAATCCTTTTGCCAGCCGTACACGGAACATGTCGTTCATAGAGACGCTGTTGACACTGCCTCCAAAGGTGGTACATTTTCATGTTTGCTTTCCCTTTCCCTCAGTCATATTCAAGTCCACTGTTTTGTATGCTGTCGTGTCGTCTTTTTGTCTTTTTGTTATTAAGTTCATCAGAGTCACGTTTACAAGTTTAGTAAGTTGTTTTACTTATCTTCGTTATTTCTTCAAAATTTCTTCAGTCATCTGTAGTTTGTGAGTTTCTTCATCTTCTGTTTGTCTGGAGCCATTTCGAACCATTCTGGGATATGAATTTCACTCCGCTTATTGTCTTTCCATATGCAGTTTTGCCATGAATATGTGGGTCGTACTTTATATTCTAGGGCTGTTTTTAATATATTCCCGTGATCACTTCTATATGATAATGTATGATGTATATATGTATATCGAAAATAGTTCAGTCTAGCAGTTCTAATTTTCTTGTTAATGGTTCTGTTGTAAATCCAATAATCTAATTCGATGCGATACGTGGATTTTCTCGTCCTTCAACGACGTTATTATTTGCCCCGTCATGATTTGAGTAGTTTGTTTGGCTCTCATCATCTATATGCTTTGTTGAGTTAATACATCGTCCATTGCCACACTATAAAAGCTGCGTTTTCTTCAAAACTGTGTATCTAGAATTATATAAGCAAAATCGCCACACCTAAAAGACCTCTATACAAGTATAGCCTCTAGGGTTGCAATTTCCATTTTCGTCTCATCACTTTGCAGTTCGTACTCTTAGAAAATAAAAAATTGGCGGCTATGGGATTTATGATTTCGTACTTTAATTCATTGTTAGTTTTAATTATTTTTATTTGTTGTTAAAAGCACGTAACAAACGGAATCAATTGATTGATACATCAAACCTACATCACCGATTAATATGAATAATAGATCATGAGATGAATAATGGAACAGTTCCCTTATGTTGTAATGCTTTCTAAAGGGGTTCTGATTTGTGATAATAAACTATTTTAGCTTTTTAAACTGATTTTATACGATCAAATGCAACATTTCGACTATCTGAAAATACTGTATTTGATCATTGATCACCATCTCAGAACTATAATGTTCATTGATAAAAAGTACTAGAAAATTTTCAGAAGCAATTTTTTTGCTACCTTTCCACTGATCTGGCAACACTTGTGAGCTTCTTTCCATCCAGACTAGCCCTGGGACCTGGTAGTGGAATTGAACTACCTCAAGGTTTTGCTAGTGCCCAGGGTGAAACAACCAAACAACAACTTACACTCAAAGTTTATTTTCGTAAATTATCGTTCATCTTTTCATCAAATTTCGTTAACATTGATTTTTTACATAGAACAAATGTCTCACAAGTTGTATGGAACATTCATATTGCTTGTCATCTGGTGAAATGCTATCTTTACATCTTTTTGTATTACAGTGCTTGAAATGAATTCTGCGATGACCAACTAACCGCTGCTTTTCTTCAATCATACTCATACGTGTTGGTATTGCTGCTGGGTGGGTGGGAATTATTTATTTACCCCAAAATAAAAATTAATCTGCAGTCGAGAGTAATAACTTCATACTCATTAATCAAATAACTAGTCACTATGGCCTACTGAGATCATTCACGTATTCGATAACAGTTCTTCCCAAAGACACAGGATCGAACCCCATGTAAGAAACATAAAAAAAAAAGTTGAGTAGTTGCGTACATATGAATGATCTTGTTGTTGTGTTGTTTTAGGAGAACCTCAACCACTTGGTGAATCGTCCCTTTATGAATGATCTGTTGAATGACGACGCAGTAAACATAGATAAAAATTCATGACAAATCAAACCCTTTTTACTCATTCTCAAATAACCTTTTCAGTCAGATCCCAGCAGTGTCTTTCTGGGCGCCATTGCCTGTGTACGTCTGGTGAACTGCCTCAAAAAGATTATGAAATCCATTCTCTTCAAGGCCTAGCATAGAGGTTTTGATTAACATAAGGCCTGTACTCAAAAAAATTGCACCAGACAAGTGTTCGCCAAAAATTTATTTTAAGTCGGATTTTCTTGAAACTTTCAGGGAATGAACAAATGCATATGGATTATATTTCGGCATAATTATTATTTAAATTTCCTTTCCATCGCTGAAAACCCGCACCTTTTCCTTAAGACCCCTCATGGCATTTTGTGCAATGGTGGAGCTGACCTTTTTGGTCACTTTCATCCATTCTTTCTTCAATTCCAGCTCGTTCTTAAACACCTTGGACGATTTTCGAACTTTGGCCATCATTATGGCCCAAAATCTTTCCACCGAACGAATCTCTGGTGAATTTAGGGCAATGGCGGTTTCTTGGTACAAAAACAACGTTATTGTCTTTGTACCAATCCAACGTCGATCGCCTCCGTGTCTCGCCTCCGTGGTACTACAGGAAGGGCAACAGACGCTTCTGGAGGCACTCGATGCGATAAATTTCGCTGTTGATGGTACCCGTTGTGATGTACGGTTTACTCAGTTTACCGCATTGGCATATGGCCGGCCAGAGCAAGTATTTTTTGGCGAATTTGTCCACATTCTTCTTCCTTATGTCTTCCGGAACATCAAACCGTGATTTGGCAACGTAAAACTCCAGCCCCGGTATCTGCTTTGCGTCTGCCTTGATGTAGGTTTCGTCATCCATAACCACACACATCGGTTTCGTTAACCACTCTCGATACAGTGGGACTCGACCGCCGTGTTTTGTTGATCACGCCGGTTCGGTGGCTTGCGCGCCTTGAATACACAAAGCCCAGCTCGTTTCATGGTTTTCTGAACGAACCAGGCGGAACACTTTGCCTTCAGAGCGGCGTCGCGAATCGAAAGGTTCGGATTATACTTGAAATAATCCAACACCTTCCCGGCCTTCACAGGGTCAGCTGTCTTCGATTTTCTTTCACTTCCAGCCCGCTGCTCGGTCGTCTGCGACTCCTTAAACGATTTTACCACCCGAGACACAGTTGTATGGGTGATTCCGGCGATTTTCTTCTTGTTTCGATGACATCTCAATAACCACTGAACTGATTGTTATGATTTTGCACATGTAAACAATTCACTCCAAACTAGTTATACCCAGATTTTCGTTAATTTTTACTCACGGATAAAAAAGTTACACAAGGATAAAAATGGTTCATTTTTTTTCGAGTACAGGCCAAAAAAGAATCCGGCTATAGTGTGCCTCAAAATTCATAAAAATATCTGTTGATTCAATATATTTATTCCATCAAATTGATCCCTCGGATCTAGCAGTTAAAAGTTGCTTTTGGATCGAACATCAATACTTGTAATATCAAAATAACTACTACAACACCTGTGCAGCTCTCGGACTACAATTGCCATGATTTCCAATTCAGATGTTGTACATTCCTAACTTATGTTTTTTCTCGTTTCAGTGCCACGCGATGCAACAGCCAACGATTCCAAATTAACAAACAACGCAAAGGATACCATCGAGAATGGTGTTAGAGGACAACACGATATTCGAAGTGGATTAGTGATAATTAGAGTAGAAATTAGTAGTTGCACAAGTTAGTTCTGAAGTAGTTGTGAAGTAAGCTCCAGAAAGAGTACGAAAATAGAAGTGAGAGTCATTTAATCAAACCACTACACAGTAAAAGAGGAGTGCGTCGAATTAAAAGTTTACAAAGTCATCCCGACTGGTCGAAGTTTCTCAACCGAAGAGACGGAAACTTTACGGAACCGATCATAGGAAGAAGAAAGTGCTCATCTAGGTCAAAAAGGCAAACCCAATCACGACGGTTAGCCGGTGAGAAAGAGTGAAAAAGTGTTTGCCATAAACCTAATCAAGTTTGCCGTTAAAATGTGGAATCGTCTCTCTCCGACCAATTCAAATAAACTGTTGCTCGAACATGGTAATCATAGCAATATTAGATGCAATAATAACAATAACATCACCACCTTCAGCCATCCCAGTAAGACCGGTTCGGCGATTGCCGGTGCCCTCTGTGCCGCCGTCAGTCCTTCCATCATCGCCGCCACCACAATCACCTCAACCACCAATAAAACCAATAACTCCAACAACAGCAACAACAACAATAGAAATAATAAAAATACCACCACAACCACCACCACCACCAATTCCACCACTACCACCACTAGAACCAGTAGTAGCAATAATAAGCCCAACAAAATTCTATCCATCGATATGGAAATCCGTATACAAAATAAGTGTATTTCAGCATAGCGGATCACTCTGGAGGGACCGGAACCCCCCTGGATGCAAGGCCCCCTCAAGGTGGCATTTCTGGGGGCCTCCGGCGTTGGACGTACTAGTATTCTGCAGGTAGGGCTTCAAGGACGTTTCTATAAATAATTTAGACAGCGCTATGCCACAATCGAACAATTGTTATGCATTTTTCATCTGTATTAAATTGAAACATAAATTGGTTGAACTCAATAAAATTAGCTTATTCCATGCAATCGCCTTAATAATTCACCTTTCACCTGTCACTGTCGTTTAAAATTCCAAATCACACTGCCGGAACCAGGGCTAACACTTTCGAATAATTCTATTTGCAGCAATTTTTCAAGCATGATTTTCCGAAGACACACGTCCGCACCAGCCGCCGCTCGGTGTACCGAAGCTGTCTGGTGTGTGACACTTGCATCCGGGAGCTGATGGTGATCGATGTGCCGCCGCAGAGGCGCTTTCCTGTTGACAATCTCGCCGAGTGGAACAACGGCCACCCGCTGGGACTCCGAACGGTGCACACCTATGTGCTCGTCTACGACATGGGTAATCTCGAAACGTTTCAGGTGAGCAGAAGCGTGAATCCTTTCAGCGCTGAACGGGAAAACGAATGACTTTTGACTTGAATCATCTCGCCGCCTTCTTTGTTCTTCCTTCCAGTACTGCCGCAGCATGCGTGATCAGATCCTGGAAAGCTTTAATCATCGTGATTTCAAAATTATGGTTGTGGGAAATAAACTCGACTTGGTATCGGAAACCATTCCGCACACTCAGGTTGGTATTGATAGGTGATTTGGGTTAGGGTATGGTGGAACATTGAAAGAGTTAAAAAAAATATTTTTTATTTTTCCTCAACAGGAATTAAAAGACATTTCGACTCTGGTTAGGAAACATTGGCGCTGCGGCTACGTCGAGTGTTCTGCAAAGTAAGTACCCTGTGACCATGTATCATACGTAAAGAAGCTCATGGAGACGCTTGATAGACAACATTATATTGGGGGCGACCCCGGCGTAGTGGTTAACATCCATACCTCTCACGCCAAAGTCACGAGTTCGAATCTCTCACCCCCGGACAAGTTGCGAAAATGCCCAAAAGCGGTGTTTGGTGACAACGACGGGAGATGAACCAGTCCGAGGCTGAAAATCTCGATAATCAAGAAACAAAAAAAAAACATTATATTCATTATCACCTACTTTCGTATGCATAAACGTTTCCAAGTGGCGTCCGTAGTGGCTTCCTGAAATTTGAGCACATTTGATATAAAAAATAGGGCATATAAAAGACATTGTTTTTGGACGGATTCTATGTGTTCTTCGTGTATGGCACAGTACGGATACCATACTAGGTCGCAGTATTCCAAAATTGTCTTTACATATGTAATGTATAATAATTTAATGGTGTATGGATCTTGAAAATTGTGGCTGAACCTCTTAATGCAGCCCATCATGCTAAACTTGCTAAACTTATAATAGTGTTGTAATGTTCTACAAAAGTGAGTTTAGAGTCTAGGATAATGCCTAAGTCCCTTACTATTTTGCATGTTTCTACTTTTTGGTTTCCTAAATATATTTCCGTACGAGGTGTTTCAATTTTTCCGTACGAGGTGTTTCAACGAAATTCTCAAAGCACTAAAAAACATGGATGCTTCAAAGGTCCCTTAGAAGCATCCATGTTTTTAAGTGTTTTGAGAATTTCGTGAAAAGGTAATTGATTAACAGGAAAATTCAGGAATGAATATAAAGAAGTCGCGATCACGGTCTTCTTCGGAGAATGTAGTGTATACTTCTTGGAAGAAATTTGCAAAAAGCTTGCAGATTTCAGAAGGATTATCACCTACATTTCCTTCAAAATGCATTCGTGGGGGAAAATTGCTATTTTTCAATTTCGTTTTTACGTAATCGAAGAAATTTTTGGGGCATGCTTTGACTTCAGTTTCGACTTTACGATTATATTCTTCATGTGCAGAATTAATGGCTGTGTTAAGTTGGTTGCATATGTCATAATAAATTTGCAAATCTGTGCTAAAGTTTTGCTTTTCATATAATTTGTGTGCTTTTTGTATTTTGTTCTTTAAATGTTTCAAATGTGAATTGAACCACACTGGTAATTTATTGTTTTGAGTCCGGCTTCCTTTTTTTCATTGGTACAGTTTCTAAAATAAGGTACTGAATAATTAAATGAAATTTTCCTACTTCAGTGTTGACATTTCTTTCAATACTTATTATGTTCTACCAATTAATTGTACATAGTCTACGTTTTGCTTCTTCGTAATTTGCTTTATGATATTGCAGCACTTCCTCGAGTATTATGTACGAAGGTTGAATATTCAATTGCTGTGTAAAATATTTTATTTTTCCGTAAAGGTGACAATGAAGTACTCACACAAAAGTCTTCAGTGCAGTTCGTAAATTAGAGGTCTAAAAATGCGTTTGGCTGATTCTTTATATGATTAATTTGGTGAAATTTGGTCGAAAAGATCGAATATAATTGTAAAGTTTCGTCTTCGCCTACGACTGGGAGTAGAATTGATTCATTTTTGATGTCAGGGATGAAGTTCGCATTCCGTTTATTCAAGTCACCATAAATGTATAGTTTTACTTCCGATTCCATATTTGACATGATAATTTCGACATTTTGGAAAAATAATTCGAAAGATTGTTTATTGGCATATTCGGGTGGAAAATACACAGACGCAAAAATGTGTGTTTCATCAGCAATGAGTGCTTTAACCCAGACATGCCAAGTAAAATTTTTGACCTGGGATTTGCCCGAAGTCAGCCTTGACATAGGTTTCATCGTCCATCAGAAGACACCCGTCAAACTTGGTCAGCACCTGGTCGTATAGCTTCCGAGCACGGATTTTGGCCACACTATTCTGTTTTATGGTCCGATTTGGCTGTTTGCTAGCTCGATACGACTTGATTCCTTCCCGGAGTCGAGTTCTCCTCACGGTACTATGGGCAGCACCGAATTTTTTGGCCAAATCACGATCCGACAGATTGGGATTCCTCTTAATCGTCTTCAAAATCTTACCACGCAGTTTCCGGTCGACAGTTCCACTCCGACGATTGGCTTGAGGCTTTCGAATCGTCGCCAATGTTTCCTTATACCGTTTGATAACGCGCCATACGGTATTTCTGGGCAATTTCAGCTGTTTAGCTAGCCTAGATGCAGACCACAATGGATTTTCCAAATAACTGTGCACAATTTTTTCCCTTCTTTCGGCTTCCATGTTGATTGTTTACAAAGTACAGTCGATTTGCAGAATGTAAAAAATACATGCGTGAAGCTGACAAAATTCCCGACACGTGGGCGCCAAGAACTTTCAAATCCGTCCACCAGGAGCGCCACAATATGAGCAAAAGTTTGTTCCAATTCTAAATGAAGCAAGCCTTATTGTGCAGTGTGACATAGTAGCCATAATTTCTATGTTCTATTCCATGGGCCAAAAACCACAATGTTGCCTGCTGAGCAGTTGATTGCACTAAATTATAAGACACCAGCGACATGAATGGCTAGAGCTTTTCTTTCTTACATTTCTTGGAAATGTGACGTCCGGCACAGTTTTTATCTATTTGTTAAGTTGACTACTTTGGCAGCAGATTGATTAACTGAGTTTCTAGGGCAATTAAATCAAAAAATTCAAACTGGTTGGGAACAGTCAGTTTCAAACTCAATTATTTCAAATTCCTAGAGCATTATACTAGGTGGGGGGAAAATTAACCCCCTTGGGAACGAAAATTAAATTAAAAAAAAATTTAAATGTTTTTTATTTTTTATTATCTTCAATGTAGTCTCCTTTAAGCTCGATTCACTTATTCCAGCGATTTTCCAACGTCTTCATCCCTTCCGAAAAGTAATTTTCCGGAGGTCTGCAAAATACTCCTCTGCGGCGTCGATGATTTCATCGCGTGAGCTGAATTTTTTATTGATGAACCATCTTTTGAGGTTTGGAAACAGATAATAGTCCGTGGGAGCAATCCCGGTTGAATACGGTGGATGCGGAAGCCATTGAAGCCGTAAGGCCTTGATTTAAGCCGTGGTTGTGATGCTCTTGTGCGCCGGAACATTCTCTTGCAAAAACAAAATTTGTTTTTCTCTTCATGTGAGGCCGTTTTGCACCGATTTTGGCCTTCAATCGCTCCAATAATGCACAGTAATACTCGCTGAGGATGGTTTTATTCTTTGATTCACTCGAACATTTTTGTCGAAAACGCTAAATTGTTAGATGACCATGATCTCGAGGTCCAGTTTATACAGGAATTTCATATGCTCACTAACGCCACGTTGTGAGTTATTTCTCAACAAACCACAAACCACAACTAATCTACTGAACAAATTTAGCGCTGAAGTTTGTATTTTTCTATATGCGATATACGAGATATTGTTGGAACCAATCAGGTCAAATCCCATAATCTACGGATTTCCATTAGCGCGGTTTGTCCCTGGGTGAATTATGCTAATGTAAACCGACGAGAACAACGTTGTTGGAAGTTAATGGAAATCGTGTTGTTCAAAATCGCGCTAATGAAGGATTTGCTTAGTTTGATTTATCTCTTGTATTCATCCTTCCTACGCTTGTATTATTAGGGGCCTCAAATAGTTCAGTCGTTTGGAGCACGGTTTACCATGTTGAAGTCGGTGGGTTCAATTTCAATTCCGGACGATAGGAGATCCTTCAATTTGAAAATGTCTTCGACTTCCCTGGGCATACTACCTTGATCAAAAAGTTCCCAGAATTTATTCAGGGAATTAAAAGTACTAGATTTTACATCAAAATTGATATTGTCTCATTTAAAGAACTCCCCATCGACAGCAACCAGTGTTTCATCCAATCCTCGAAAAAATATATATATATATTCAGTTTGCGGTATGGCCATGATCCATTTTTCCATGATCTCATCTCTGGTGCTGAAACGCAAAATAGGAAAAAGTCGCAGAGAGCCAAACCAGGTAAATTCGTTGGTTGGATTGGAATGGATTGACAATTGTGTGACGGTGCGTTTATGTTGTGCAAGCTCCACGAGTTGTTTGCCCTCAAATCTTTTTATGTTTTGGTGAATTGGTTCACGCAAATGTCTCAAAACGCTCAAATAATACTCCTTGTTGACGGTCTGGCCTTGTGAAAGGAATTCATAATAAAGGTTGTACGAAATTAAATTGCACCACTTTTAGATGGAAGTCGGAAGAATAGCAGCGATGCAAAGAAATTTTGCGCACGTACCTCGAAAATCCGGATCTTTCTTATCATGCCATCAGCAGGAAGAATGGTGCATTCTACGGTGTCTCGCTTATTAAATCGGTACCATGAACGTTTGACCATCGATCAGAAAAAAAAGTGGCAAAAATGGATCTCCGTATAGTGTTAAGGATCACAAGCGGGTAGTTCAAGCTTTCAAGAGGAATCCCAACAGTTCAGTTCGAGATGTGGCGAAAAAACTGAATCTAACCAAAACTTTCGTGCAAGATGCGAAAAACCGTGAAGGACTTCACAGGTGCAGTCCAAAAGGCGCCTAATCGCGATGAACGGCAGAATACGGTAAGTAAAACACGTGCACAGAAACTCAGCACCCAGATGTTGACGAAACCACATTGCCTCGTTATGGATGATGAGACGTATGTAAAAGCACCCTTCTGGCAGCTTCGGGGCTCCAGTTTTTCACTGCTCATCATAAATTCGATGTCCCTGAGGACGTTAGAAAGCAGAAGATGTCAAAGTTCGGAAGTATCCTAAGGAAGTGAAATTGAAGAAAGATATGAAGAAAAAATGGATTGCCACGCAAAAAAAAGTTGGTGCAAATGTTGTACAGGACCTTATGAGTAGTGTAAAGAAGAAGGTGCGTGCGTTTGGATATTGAAATTGAATAAAACAAACATAGGAAAATATTCATAACATATTTTATTTTACTCCCTGCAAGTTTGAAGATGATTGGTTAAACGGGCGAATTTTGCCGAGTATTTCTGTGTGTCGCAATTTGATTCCGTACACCCTTTGCGCAACACCCTTGCAATCCAAAAATCTGTGAGCGTTGCCTACTTTTTCGACTGAAAACGCCGTGGTTTTCTCGGTCTCGGCTCATTCGGTGCACACTATTCACTCGCTTGATGTCTGGAGTGCGTGTCATACTCATAAATCCACGTCTCGTCTCCATTCGACCTTGGAATTCATGTCTTTTGCGACGTCAATGCGGTCCCTTTTTTGCATGAAATTCAGGCCTTTGGCACCAGCTTTGCAGCGACAAATCATAAACCAAAATGTCTTCAACTGATCCAAAAGCAATTTCCAATTGGTCAATTTGCGGTCTACTGTCATCCATTCTTTTGATTCTGTTGATGTTTTCGTCGGTTTTCGATTTCGATGGCCTACCACTTCTCTCATCATCGTTTAATTCCAAGCAGACAAACAACGAAATTGTTTGCCAATCTTTCTGAAACGTTGCGTACCAATTTACTGAATATCTATTATTTTTTGCCAACTGTTCTCTTCATGAGTTAGATAACGCAGAAAATTGTTTCTTTTTATCTGTGCAAAGTATTTTCCAACATTTTCTAACATTTATCGTCGCTCCATTGAAACCGTTTTTAGCGCAAAATTTGATACTAACTCGTTATTGTAAATTCAATTCTATTTTGAAAACTGTACAAAATCGAGCACACACAATCTCAGATGTACTAAATACGATGTAACATTTAAAAGTTATCAAGCTAAACATGTCATAGAATGTCAAGGACATATGTAACAACCTAAAAAAACTTAAATCGGATGACTGAGAGCGCCACACGGTGGGTGGTGATTCCGGGAAGTTTTTATCAAGGTAGTAGTATCTTTGTGCTTGCCACACATAATACAAATTCATGCGTAGGTGTTGGCATCGAAAGTTCTCAATTTATAACTGTGGAATCTGCTTCTTGAATACTAAGTCAAGAGCAGGCGAAAGCTCGTTGAAAAGATCGTGAAAGCCAGTGTTATTGTATTACACTAGTTTACAAAATGAAATAGTGATTGGACTTTAATGGTTGACCAACGTTTTTATGCGCTGAATTCAATTTGTTTTAAGTAAAGCCATGTTTAAGACATACAAAAAGTTTGATTTTTTGAATTTTGGACAAAAGTACGTTTAATAAAATGTCAATATCTTTGGATCCATTGCACTAATTTTATATCATTTTTTTAATGAAAATGAAGCTAAAAAAAATTTGCTATCGTTGATTTAAACATTATATCTTGATTAAAAATTATTTTGGAGTTATTGAAAAGTTTATTGCATTTTTTCTTAATTTTTCTGAAAATTTTCCATGAAAATCTCGATTTAATAACATTTTCAATTAGATAACCCGATTCAGAAATTCACACGTTAATAAGATCCATTAAAAACCGAAGAATTGAGCCTTTAATGGATGAAATCGGTAGTAAATTGTCGAAATTATGAGTATTTTAACACTTAAAATGTATTTCAGCAACATAGCTTTAGAGTTCCACTACTAGGTGTCGTTATAATCATCCAAACATCCTATGGAGGGTTGCTGCTCGCGTTTATCCAATAAATGCACTCGTTGAGCGATAGCTCTTCCATACAATGTTTTCCGTGACGCGATGTATGACAAAGTGATGGCATTTGGAATTTGCTACAATTTCCATCCATCGCATCACGACAAGCGATTTGTTTTGATATAGATAATCGCGCTTATTCACCACTCACTCGCCGCGATGCATCGCATCGCCGTGAGTAAGTGGTGAATGAGCTCGATGGTCTATGTCAAGGCGAATCGTTCGTCATGATACGATGGATGAAAGTTGTAGCAAAATCCAAATACTATTACTTTGTCATACTTCGCGTTACGGAAAACATTGTATGAGAAGAGATATCGGTCAACGAGTGCATTTATTGGATAAACGCGAGCAGCAACCCTGATCCTATGTCAAGTTTTCATGGGAAATTATTTTCTCTCCCAATCAATTTGATTGAGGCACATCAGGATTGAAAACTAAGTTGATAAACAAAATATATACGGGTATTATTAAAAATGGTTGAGAATCGAATGACTTCTGTCGAATGTCTTCGATGTTCCGAAATTGTTTCTCGAATCAGAAACCAACAATAGTCACCAATTATTGCTTCATCCCAAAACCCTTGATATAGACGTTCCATCATCTTCATATTTTGGTGAACACGTTCGCCGTGTTCATCACTTTCGTCACCAAGATTTTCCGGGGAAAAATCCAAATGAGAATACAGGAAATGTATCTTCAAAAACATGTTCACACCTGTGTTCAGTGAAATAAAAGAAGGTGTAATTAGTCTCAACGAAAAAAATATTTTTAGTTTATACATATTGGTGTCAAAACTGCATTACTGCATTCATTAAGCAGTTTTTTGATTTGTGGGCCAACAAATACACCTTCCTTTATCTTCGTGTCAGATAAGTTTGGAAATACTGTTTTCAAGTACTGGAATGCTGGCCCGTCTTTTTGCAATGCTTTGACGAAATTTTCGAATAGCCCAAGCTTTATATGTGGTGGTGTAAGTAATATGCGTTCTTTTTCCACGAGGGGGTCATTTTTAACGTTTTCTTTGGCAACTGTAAAATTATTCCATCTTGGCCAATCTTTTCGGTCTTAGTGTTCCTTACGAGCGAGGGTGCGATTTTTCAGCAATTCATTATGAAAGAGAGAATAATTTTTTTTTTCAGTGCAAGAATATCGAAACTGACGTGATGAAAATGAACCATCAACACCGTTCAAAGCTCCAGAACCACATATAGCATTTTCATACCTGCACTAAAAACAATGAATGCTGCTGTGAGACAGCTTGAGGTTCACTCGTGAACCATGTGGATGTTTGTCACAGAAGCTCCGCGAATACTTCATTCATTCAGAGTTTTCTGTCACACGAGCATTCTATTCATTGATACTAACGCAAGAGTCCGATCAGTATCAAATCATGTTGGTGAAATTTTCAAAACCGGTAGTAACAAAAAAAATGGAGTCAAATTTTTACGCAATGGAGCACACCATCCCAGCCAAGAAGAAAATCGTCTAGGATGCGGACTAGTGACCAGACACTCAACCAAATTGTAGGTCAATACAGGGCTGGTAGTGGAATTATGGATAAAAAATAGTGACTTTAGTGACTAAAATAATAAAAATAGTGACCAAATAGTGACCAAACAGTGACCAAATAGTCACTAAAAAGTGATTTCAAAATTTAAGTATTTTTTTAATCTTTTATACATATTTTTGTAAAAGTAAAAAGTAAAACTGAATTAAGTGATCAACTCCGTTTGCAAAAATGAATAATACTGCGGCGCAGTGTCAATTTTTGGGTTTTTTTTTTGTAAAGAAGCCTGTAATAACCCTTTTCTTCTCCACGACCTCCTACAATTGGTCCGCACCTCATTTTTGCAAATACGGGTCTTTACGCACGGTTGAAAAGCCTTCCAGCATAGCTTGTGCTAGAACTACTTCTGATATATCTTGCTTCTCAATTCCTTTTTTGAGCCGTTGGCATGTGAAGCTGTTTTCACTACCTTAATCACCTGAGGCTATTTAGGCTCACCTACAGCCGTTTTCTTAGTAAACAACTGGTTTCAATACTCCTCATTTCTATATTCTGAACTCAGGGTCAGTTGCTAATATTTAACAAGTTCAATAAGTCATTTTCTGTATTCTGTATTCCTCATTTCTGTATTCTGAACTCAAGGTCAGCTGCTAATATTTAACAAGTTTAATAAGTCAATAAGAAGATCATAGTTGACCTGAATCGGAAGTAACTTTGCGATTTTCACAACATACACTTGGAGCTTTCACTAGATGCATCAGCTGGTGGGTTGAGGTATTGGCAATATTTTATAGACGTGTTCTTCAAACCAGACTTTTGACGTAGAAATACGTCTTTATTTTCTATACTGGGGTACAATTTAAGTGGTCAGGTTTTGAGCATTAATATCTCAGTCATTTCTCAAAAGATTTTCAAAATGTTTACATCAATCAATTAGAAATATTTCTACGCATCAATTTCAATAGAGAACATTTTTGATTTCAGGCTACATACTATTGAAAAATTCATAAATGTTAAGTCTTGTCTTTAAAAGTATATTAACTCCTTCAGGCCTAAAGGGTCATATATGACCCCAAAAGGATAATGGCTGTATAAAATCACATAGACTGAATTAAAGTGTACACTGTCGTCGGAAAAATTGTTTTTCATCAATTCTTCTATCTGAAAAAAAAAAAACATATGAGTTAAAGCCTAATTGGTGACCCAGAACATCCTGAATATGAAGAAGTTCAGGAAGAAAAAAATAATCCTTGAGTTCAGAACATAAGATCTACAGGAGTAACTATAGCTTTTTGGGCTATACAACGGTACGCTACGTATTCAACCATATTAAGTGAATATTTTGAAACGTAAAAGAAGAAATATCATGAGATTAACTGGATGATCTGGGTAATCCAAACTGTCCATAAGTTCAGAACATAAGATCTATAGTTGTAACAGGATAACCTTGTTAGTTTCAGTTCATTCAAACTGTCCTTCAAAACTTAAGGTCAACAATTGCAACAATAGCTTTATGGGCTATATACAGTTAAGTTAGTTTGTTTGGAATAGAATATCCCAAGATTATCTCATAATGTCAGTTTCTCCCCCAGGACATTCATTGAATATGTTTGAATACATATCATAACATTGAATCGCGGATAAAGTTACTGTTACAACTGTAGATCTTAAGTTTGGAACTCTTGGGCAGTTTGGACGACCCAGCACATCTCAAAAATATATGTCCTACTTTTTTCAATCATTTAATGTTATTGAGCACCAAATCAATCAGAATTCACCAAATTTCTTGTTTAAATTAGTCCTAAAAGGGTTATTTCAAAGAACATTGCATTGTACCATCTAAATGGCTTACATTAAGTATCGTAGTCCTACGTCATCATTTCGAAAAACCCAATGGGGCTGTATACCTTGTAGTTTTTGAGTACGTGCTAACCAGCAGCAATGTAATGCTTATTTGCAATGTTGAAAAAGTGGAGCTTGTCGATCTCCTTTAATTTGACCAGCCCTGCCATTGCTTCATCCCCAACATATACTTTTTTCCGCAGGTAGCAAATTCTCAATATTGCCGAAAATTTCCTCTGGAAGTGAAATATTTGCGGTCCAAACATTGGGCATACAAACTCGACCGACGACCGACGGTTCACACCAACCTTTCCAGGTCAGCGAACATTAGATGTATGAGTGGTTCTTCCCTCTAGAAGAAACCTTAGAAAATATCATTGAAATAGATCAGTATGCTTATCAATAGCTTGTAAACTTTATCAAAATCAGAGATGAAATTCTACTCAACAAGTTCTACAACTTTGCCAAACAATATTCGGTTTAACAGCAGTCAAGCAAAGTCAGAAAAAACTTAAAAAATTGATGAATTGTAAATTTTTTAAATCTACTGCATCATAAACTACAAATATTTGTCTCAGAAATTTCCGAGCAAAAATACAAAATTTTAATATTCCAGTTTTAATGGCACTTTGCAATCATAACCCTTTTATAAACTGTATCCCAATTTCACCTATGATCGAATTGAGTTCACTTGACTGTCGGGATACGAACAATCAAATCTAGATTCAGAATTACTAAGTGAGTAACCGAAAATAAGTCCTTGATCTGATTTACAATTCGTTCCCTCTTTTCTCGACTATTTGGATAAAAAGAGTAGTCCGCTTTTGAGCAAACTGAATCTAACAAAATATTTTTGAAAAATAGTGAGTGTACATAAAAAATGACTTGATTTTTTTGCAAAAGTAGTTTCTTCATTGGACATTTGATGTGCATATTGGATAAACGTTTTAAGTTTTTTGCTCCTATCCTGTTCGATTCGTCGTGGGGTTTACTGTGTTTATATACATAGGCGTAGCCAGGGGGGGGGGGGGGGGGGCGAGTTTTTTTTAGAGAGAGAGAGAGAGAGAGAGAGAGAGAGAGAGAGAGAGAGAATACTCTCACCCAAAGTATTTGACAATACCCGTCCGTTTCTTGCAACAAGATTAAACAATTCTAGGCTTGTTCTGGAATAAAAAAAAAAAACGATTTTAAAAACTTTCGATTTTTCCCATGTTTTTAAATCAAACCACATTGAATGCCAAACATTTAACGGATCATGTTGGATTTTTGTATAGAATAACCACCGAATTTGTTTGCAGTTTGTACTGAAAATGTACTTTTCATCCGCGACCCTCTCACCCAAAGCAACACAGAAGAAACACCGTTTTTTACTCACCATGCTCACACCGTTTGAATAGATTATATTTTTTTAATGGTTGTTCAAATAATAAGTGATTAGCTTTTAACAAACATACATTTTGAGTTTTGGTGGTTTATAGCTTATGGTTTGTGTCCCCTTTGCTCACCTTTAGTATAATTATTTTATCTGATATTTTCTAAACAGGAACATCAAACATAACCTTTTAAAACGACGTAAGTAACAAATGTAAGCAAGCTGTGTTTTTTGTGCTGAATTTTTGCTACTTGCATTCTCAACACACGAGTAGTTAGTAAATAATTTAAGAAATTTTATTCATCAATGACGAAAAGAAATTCATATGCGTTCCAACAGCTATTCCTCAATATTTTAAAAATAATTTATATACACATTTGCATCTGCGTTTTGAAATTTGAACCGATTTATCTGATATGATCCAACTGAAACACGTTCTGTCGAAACACGGTATATGTAGCAATCATGTGTATCTGAGTAGTATGAAACCAAAACGGTGTATCATTGAATTACATTAAAATTATTGTTCAAATTCGAGAAATACAACCATTTTGCATTTTTTCTATTCGTGGTTATTTCAGCTGCATGAAAAAACATTCGTTTTGTTTTGTTTGCTTGTTTTTTTGAATTAAATGCTGGAAAATATTATACTTACTTTTGAAAAACTTTCGAATGTCCATTTATGGTACTTCTGGATAAAATGAATCAAATAACTGCTTTAGACTGCTTATAATTTAAAAAAAAAACCGTATGTATTTTACCCGATGATTCGTTTTGTTATGAAGGTTCTTCTGTTTATAAACACGCGCAGAACCATCGCTTATTCTTCCGGTCTTCTTCTAAACTCTCCACCGATTGCTTGTCGATCTGCCAAACTTGGAAGACATCTACATGGAGTTATCTCAAATTATAATAATCCGTCCAATCTATCACAAAACGTTGCGATTGGTTGAGCAGACTGGAGATAATGAAATCCATTTGTATAAGGCCAAGTCTCTCCCGGTTGGTATTAAACCGATGAGCATGGATATCAATAGAAACATAAAGTTACCAGAAGGCACAAAATGCATCTACGGACTCTTATTTTTACGAAATCCCTCAATTTCAATTTTTAATGGATTAGCATAGATTGTTCATTAGACACTTCAACTTGATTGATACAGTTATTAGTTACAGCAGTGCAATAGATTGTAGAATACAGTAGTAAAAATTGTAAGTTACGAAAAAAGAGTTTGGTTCGAGCATCGGCTGTGAAAGGTTGTGACGGTGCTTTATTACGCACTATTTTCCTATCGAGCATGGCGCGTTTCGTGTTGTTTCGGTTATCTATAATTCGGTGTAACGAGTGATCGAGTGAGCACAGTAAGAGAACAACAAAGCGTCTCTCAAGCGTTCATAAAATTATCCTTGTTTTCCTAACGGAAAACCACCATCACACTTTGTGAGTGGCTCCAATAGCATCCTTATTATTGGTTTAACTCAGATCAAATCGGATTTCCAACATTATAAAAAATCACCTTGTTTTTCCTATGAAAAAACACCATTACACTTTGTGTGTGGCCCCAATAGCATCCTTACTGTTGTAATCGGTTCGAATCAGAAATCGGTACTAGTATTTAAATATTTTACTAAACGAAGCGTGAATTCAGCTTATTGTTTACCAAAACGAACCCTGCTGCCACCCAATCTTGTCATCCAAAATCCCATTGATTTCTCGTGGAAGTGCGGCGGTGGTCTCGGCTTCCAATAAAACGTCCAAATAAACGTTAACGCATTCCTACCCTTTCCTTACTTGACCTGCATTCGGGCGAGGCCAGCGCCGGTATTGCCTTAGCTTGGGATCACCAATTTTACACTTTGAGCATGTTTGCATCATCTGTTGATCTTCTGAGTAATAACAGCTGAACTGGCAGTAACGGAATAACAACTTCGGGCGGTCAATCATGCTCATTATCCTGCTCATGCTCATAAAAACGGATAAATTATTTGAATAGGATAAGACAACTGCAACTTCTCGCCCTGACTAGCTTGCTGTTTTGCTTCTCACACGCTGAATCAAACTGTAAGATATGATCAACATATATTCTCAATAATACGAAACTACAGTACCCTAAAACGGGGAAAGCGGGGTAACGGAGCGGTTTGACCCATGCCATGAATAGTTCAAATAAATATTTTTCGTTGATACTTTTTCTAACTATCAACTGTGTTTCTTAATCTAGTATTATTTGGCTTCTGAAAGCTATAGCATAGGTTTGAATATTCAGTTTTTTGATTAACCAAGAACTGAACATTTTATTGAGCATAGCTTCTTCAACTTTCAGCTAGCGGGGAAAAAATCAATCAATGCGTATCTAATAGCTAACATTACAGATTAAGAGATATTTTCCTAGTAGCACATTTGTTTCAACCCAGTAAAGGTGACTGCTCTGTGACTCAATTAAGTCACAATAGAGCTGCTGAAACCAGTTTTGACTGTTGTGTGCTGCTTGGGGTTTTTAGATACTTTAGGCTACATAGGTTGGGTTCTAGGTTAAAGGAAAAATATTGTAATAAAATTGTTACTCGTTACTATTTAAAAACAATTATATAATTACAACTTTTTTCTCATGGATGTCAATTTTTTACGTTTTTTGCTACAACTTGTTACAAAATCGAGGCAACTTCGCGTAATTTGGCTTTTTTATTTAGGCAAAGGAGCAATCTGACAAATATCCCAAGCAACACAAAATCGTCATATTTGGTTACAGTGACTTGATTGTGACTTAATTGAGTAGTATTGGAGTAACATCAACTGTATTGCAACAAGTTACCTTGCAACCTTCTAGAGATAAAAAATAAATAATAATATATTGAAACAAATAATAAAATTCTAAAAATAAAATCAAAACTTAGGGGGGAGACCCCTGCCCCCCCTGGCTACGCCTATGTTTATATATATATAAAAATATGAAAAATTATCATGAAATAGCTGGTAAATTGTAGAAATAATGAAAGATGATGTAATATGGTATGTAATATGTCACATTCAAGTTAATCCAGAGTGCTTTAACCGACCAGCGCTCTGCATTTGACAAGTTCAATTAAGGTAGAGGTGCGAAAATAGTGACCATTTTCCGAAAAATAGTGACATTAGTGACTTTTGGGCAAATAGTTACTTTTTAGTGACGAGATTCAAAAAGTGACCTGCTACCAGCCCTGTCAATACGTCTGCAGGGATGGAACAAAGGCCAGGTGCGCAATCGACTCTTGCAGCAAATGCACCTACAAGCTGGCAATCTATGATCCGGGCAACGCAATCCGTCATTTTCGCTCAAAGCATCCGAAGCAAGCAGTGGAAATAGGTTTGCTGGACAAAAATGGCACACCCACCCAATGTTTTGCCGGATGTACTAATTTCCATTATAATTATATGGTGATTTGTTGTATTTTCGAATATGTTGTGTTTTTCATTAAAAAAATATTTAAAATTGATGCACTGTATCCAAAGATGTTGACATTTTAGTAAATGTGCTTTTGTCCTCCATCCAAAAAAATCCAATTTTTGTGTATCTCAAAAACGTCAATAATTTATTTTTTTTTCTGACCACGTCATTGAATTCAGCGCATGATTTTACATTGGAAATGATCATCACCTTGTCGAGTTCAAAAATGCTGTAAACTAGTGTTATCAGAGTGAAATCATTCGCTTTCTTTTCTCCCACAGGCACAACTACAAAATCGGCGACATCTTCAAAGAACTGATGGGCTACCCGGTGGGAGGCACAGCACCCAAGCTGGAATTTTCCCAATCTATTAGAAGCAAAAACCGATGCACGATTCTCTAGTAGTAGCTTTAGGTGCGCTGGTTGGAGGATGACCACGAGGTGCCACACATAGTTGCAGCCGCCTTCCGAGAGGGAATATATTTAGGAGTGAGACATAAATAAGCACAAATTGTATGATGGAGAGATAGCTTTCCGGGTGAAATGCCGTGAGAAGCGTGTTCGAAATCAAGCCTAAAAATAGTGTTACATATTAGAGAAGTAGCGGAAGCAGGAGTTGTGAAAATGTAGGTATGATCGGACTACAGAAATAAACCAATGCGAAATCATGTTGACTATTGATATCTAGGAAGTTAATCGTAAAATCGATTGTCACACTTTTGTGTCGCAAGCAGACTGTGTATAATAAAACCGTGATTAAAGACAGATACAAGCAGACCCGAAGGACGGGACAGCAAACTATTCATTTAGACTAGTAACGATAGAGTTAAGACAAGTCAAGTTCTGGATATCGAAACCACAATACCGTAGCTGGCTGTATCAATGTTTATGTAAGTGTGTCTGTACATTTTCTCTGAACGCTAGGACGAAGCTCTGTACAGTGTAAGAAGGACGAACCGAGGATTCACTGAGTGAATCACCATGCGATAACAGCATGCCATCAATCCTACTCGGTTTTGGGAAGGAGGTTGTACAATTATCTAGCGAAATGAAGGCCAAAATTAAGCAGAATGTTAGCAAGGACAAACGGCATCGTAAGGATTAGATAGAGCCTCGGGCTTCATCTCTGCAAACAGACGTTGATGTGATGCACGTTTCTAGACAAAGGCAAAATGATTGTTCATACACCAAATAACTACATAGGCAACAAAAGGAGAACACAAATAGTCTGTCACGAGCATCGGCTTTCTAGAGCGGCAATTATTATTGTGGCTGTTGTTTCTGTTGTCATGATAATCGGGTTGGGTCAGATGAGAAGATTTTTTTTACTGTCTGCAACAGAAATGCGGCACGGATACAAGAGAAGTGGATGATTGTGATTCCCGTTGATTTAAGTTAGACTATAATTCATAGAGCTGTTGGTTCTGGAGGGAAAGGCACGGATCGAAATCGAAATAACTTATAACTAAACACTATGAAAATTATCTCTGCAATTTGATTCGTTAAGAGAAACCATATAAATTCTTATGTTTCAGTCAAACCGTTTAATTTTATGCTCTTCACTAAGGAAGACAAACTTTACTCAATTATTCAAGGCAACCAATCCTCAACAACGATAATGTGAACAGCATGCACTTTTGGGATTTGCCAAGAACTATTTAAAACATTGATTGAACTTTTATTTTAAAAATTGGTTTGCCACCCCTACTGCGCACACTAGTGCATATCGATCGGTTTCATCAACTAAGACAATCATTTTTTACTTGGATATTCAGTGCAGGTTTCCTTTCCACAATGCACACTCTTGAAAGCTGCTCAAGTTTACAAACGCAACCTCGATTTTCGCACATGAATGTGAATTTGAGAAACCGTAACTGTCCGATAGGTTATTATAGAACAAATGATTGAAAATGATAACAACATTCGTACAGGATTTAGACATGTTATAGACAATAACCGGTTGCCGTTAGAGGCATTTAACAGAAAACATACACATACCAATAAAAAGCATCAATAGTAATCACGAGCCATGGACAAATGTGTTGAAAATCAGTTCGAAACGTACAATAAGTTTAAAATAAAATTCTCATAGATGGGGCAACAGCAAGCCACGCGTTCGGAAGTTCAACCACATAAATTTAAAAAGAATCACACATTACATAAATGGAACGCGCCTGCTAAAGACTATGCCTGTTTGAGTGAAATTTGCGGCTGGGAAAGCGCCCTGAGCCTTCGAGAAAATGCCAATATCAATGTGTTAGTGAGCTTCAATGTTATACATTTGTCGGTAGCTGTTCGAAAGAAAAATATGCATTAATTAAAAAAAAAATATTTCAAACAGGAAAACAAGCCATTGCTTGTCAAATGCCTCAAAACTATTTTGTACATATGTTATTTGCAGCCGCTCGTTGTTGACTAATATGTGTGCAAGTAAGCTTATTCCACATGTTCATGCAGTGTTATTAAATTACCGTACGAAAACAAGATCATTCCTCCAGCCAGCTTGAGGCTAATCAATCAAATATATGATTATGACATGATAAGCACCAAACCCTCATCAAGGACCAATCTATCACGACGAAATGTCTTTACCACCGGGAATCGAAATGACAAGCTATAAGATGCCTTTTCTATGCTATAAGCAGCACCGACGACTACGATGATTAATGTATCAATGTGTGCGTGTGTTCATTGTTCATTGTGGTAGATATCCGTTCTTAAATTCCTTCAATGCGAACATTTTTTGAAAAACACTTCGCCCATATCAAACGAAAATGTCTGTGACTACTGCGATATGACTGTGTGAGAAAAGCTTCTGCTTCTTCTTCAAAGCGGAGTAGTTATGTACTGGGTTGGTTGGAGGAATGATTTTTAATGAAATTGTGCCGTGGATTTTAAATTGTAAATTTGAAGAAAATTGTTTTACCAAACTTATACATATAGGACATATTTTACGCGAAACGAGTAGGTGATTATCAAGTAGTGATTATTGAACATGAGCAATGTTAGTTCTATGAACAAATAAACAAACAAACGGAATGAAGTGACGGAATATTCAAAGGTGCTTTTACTGATATCACATCCAATTTTTTATGGAAATCGAAATTAAGGTAAACCACGATAATATCTACACAGCACTAAGCTTCTCCAATGATGATTTCTCGAAAAAAGCAAATAAGTTCAACAAAACAAAATAATCAATATGCAGAGAAATGTCTCTTCTATTTGGTGCTGTTGTTGATTTTCACAATTTGTTTGTCATTTTCATGAAAAGAGTATTGGGAGAGTTTTGTGCCGTATGTATATAAAGGAGAACAGTACAAAATGCACTGGTGGGGTAGAATGACCCACTCAATAAATATGCTCAAATCTTCAAAACTATAGCTTAAATGGAATGATACTTTATCTATTTATACATAAAACAGCATAACTCATAATTTCGTAGTACAATAAGGCACTAAATACACCAAAATATGACCAAAATTAAAGAAATTGTCCTGACAGTACCGCACATGTAAATAATAGTGTTATTAAAATAAGCTTTCACCATGCGTTAACATCCGTGCTTTATAATAAATTCACTTCACATGTATCGCTGACAACAAAACTTCAAGATAGTATCATAACTTCACTATAATTCTTCGTGTTTTTAGAATATTTAGACAAAACTATGCAAAATTACAACTGGGACAGAACGCACCGTGGCGTTAAATACGTCTACACGCTTAGAAAAAAGTACCCAGTGGAGTGGTTAAGTGTGGGAAGCCAACTATGGGTATAATCATGTTCACCTACCGTTGGGTATAAATAACTTACTTCTGGTAAAATTCTACCCAAAAGTTAGTAATTTGAGCCCAATGGCAGGTAAACATAATTATACCCAAAGTTGGCTTCCCACACTTAACTGCTCCGATGGGTACTTTTTTCTTAGTGTGCATATAATGAGAAGTCGGCAACATATCGCAACGTTTTGTTATCTTTATTCTATACCCATTGGTTGCTTGACTCACTTTACAACTATAATGAGTAACTTTTTACAGCCGGGTTTTTACCTTTTACAAGCGGAGCATGCTATCCCAATATTGTGTTGTATTATATACTAGTGTTGTGGTGCTTCTTATCCCAATTTTGAGGTGCATATTGAGCAATGAAACAGGAGTTTTACTCCAGTGTAGTCTTGGGATCAAATTGAAAAACTTTGAAAAAATCATGAAAAATCATAGTTTTGAATTTAAATCACATTTGATCTACAACGAAAACATCGTAATGCACCATAGTCAATAACTTCTTCCTAAATTTCTGCTTCCATTCCCTAGTAATTCACGATGTTGCTTAAACGGTGCGTTTTGTATCATCCTCCCCTATCTATGTAAGGTAGCCATTAGCTCCAATTTTCTTTTATCTAGTTTATTTATTCGGTAGGCTTAATCGCGTAAACTTTGCGGAGCGGATAATTCGTTGTTTTTTTTTTAAATAATAAAACGGCTTGGTAAGATCTGTATCCGCAATAATCCGGACACCTCAAAACATGAATAAAGTAAAATTTCGCATTATATTTCCGTCGTAGTTGTTTATTTCAGATTCATAACAACAATTCACAACAAATTCAGATTCAGTGTTTTAACAATTCAAGACAAAACATAGTTATTCGGTATTTGCATAAAATTTTCGAACTTTGCGCTTAACTCCGTCCATTAGGGTTTGTACAGACTCTTCAGAAATCATAGAAGCCGTCTTTGTCCTAATTTGCTGGAAGTGTTCGATGTCTTTGATTTTTTGCTTCTTTCCAGAAAGCTTCCACTTCATCAGAGCCCAATATCTCTCGATTAGACGTAGCTCTGGGCAATTTGAGGTTTGAGGTTTTTGGTACAATGTTCACTTGATTTGCTTGGTACCACTCCATCACAGTTTAAGCATAGTGACATGATGCCAAAGCGGGCCATAACAAAAGTTTTTCTTTGTGACTTTTGATGAAGGGTAGCAATCGCTTCCGCAGACACTCTTTCTGATAGATCTCCTTGTTGATTGTGCCTGTGATGACGAAAGATTCACTCTTTTTGCCACACGTGCAAATTGCTTTCCACACAAGGTATTTTTTTGGGAAATTTCGATGCCTTCTTCGTTCTGAAATGCTCAGCTGTAGCATTTCTGGCCATAGCAGAATAAAAAGCCAGCCCTGGAAGCTGCTTGAAATCCTCCAGGACATAAGTTTCATCGTCCATAACAACGCATGAAAACTTCGTCAAATATTCGCAGTACAAACGTCGAGCCCGTGATTTTGCTGCCAAGTTCTGTTTGTCGTTGCGATTTGGAACTGTTTTTACTTTATACGAAGTAAGTCCCAAACGTTGTTTTGATTTTTGGACAAAACCAGGGGACATCCCTATTTTACGAGCCACTGTTCGAATGGAGAGATTTGGGTTTTTTGTTAATATCCTTTTCACCTTTCGGTCCATGACAGGATCAGCGCGTCCAATGTTTTTGTCACTTCTCGGTTTCCTCTCCACCGTCAAACGTTCCGAAAATGATTTGAGCACGTGAACAGTGATTCGTGAACATGTATTTAGGCAAAATGCAAACATGCAAATGGGATTCTGTAGTCTCATCAGATAGTTGTCGCCTGCACTGTGCGATACGGACAGGGCTCCCTTTTTGTGTTCGGCTGCTAGTAGTCACCATTGGGCGACGACGAGACTTCTCAGATGTCGAAGAAAACAAACACAAACTAATAAAAAAAGAAAAAAGAACAGGACGATTAAACTCTTACACTAGACATTTGGAGAAACACATAAATCGACTGCACACAACAAATGTCATGAGACCCCAACACATCTCTTATAGAAACATATTCCTTGGGCCTTGGGTATTCCTTGAGGTTCTAGGGTATTTAAAAGACTGGTTCTGGCGCAGTCTTTATCCATGCATTGCGTGATCTATGTCAACATAACCGTTTCCACACCGGCAAATATTGCTGTCCATGAGGTTGATTCGATTGAGGTGTGCATCTAACTAGTAGTTGTTGGTCATAAGTCTGCTCATCACGCGTATGAAATCACGGCCTACGAGCAGGTCCTTGAACCACGCCATTGATGAAACAATAGGAATGATGGAATATAACAGCCATGTCACCATGTTTCGGTGACCCAATTGGTTTCCCAACTTGAAAGGTTACTCTAAGGTACTAATTGATAAAATTCATCGTTGTAAAATTTGTCTATCATAAAAATCTGCACAGGAAGGCGATTTTACCATCTAGTAGGTTCGAGCACCCTTTCGAGTTGGAAAACCGATTGGGAACACTGGAATCTAGGACGAAGAGCGAGCGAGTGAGTCCGCTTTCTCTTTGCCTGGAATTAAGTAATGAGAAGGACCCATACAGAGGTAATCAAATATGATCTCTCAACCAGCATACCCTTAGTTTTGAAAGGAAAAAAATAATGTTTACTTGGTTTCATGGCTGTCCGAGAAGATGAAGTAATTCCACTCGAAGATCTTAAGCGCAAGGAGAAAAGGCAATCCATGGATGGAGCTCTCCGCTGCTTTTTTGTTTAGTCATATGTATGAAAACTTTTGCAGCAGCATTCATATTCCGTTCCAGTCGTACTTTTGAACCGATTCTACAATTGTAAAGTATTGGCTAGCATCTCCACCATATCGGTGGCAAATTTTTGTCGCCAAGCGCGTTTCGGAAATCCAGCACATAACCAAGAACGGCGTATGGAACCATGTGTCTGGTACAGAAAATCCAGCGGATATAATTTCTCGTGGGATGATGCCTGCACAATTGACGTACGAAACGCTGTGGTTTGAAGGCCCACTTTGGATATCTCAAGACCGTTCCACGTGGCCGAATAATTCACCTCATCAACTCGATTTCGACCATTCGCTTTTGAAAGAGAGAATCGCTGTCGCAATACCTGTTCGTGAAAAGCCTCCGAACGAAATGTTCATCCTTCGATCGTCGTTCACCGAGCTCGTTCGGTTAGTAGCCAATATCGCTCATATAAATCGCACCAGCAGAATTACTGGATTTGTTCCCCTATTCGAACTGAAAGAAGCTACCGCAGTTCTAGTACACTCTTAGAAAAAATCTTGTAAATTTAAGTCTACTTGGATGCACATAAAAGGAGCGGCCCGTTAGACAGAAATTTGCGTCTGTTTTCAAATTTACAAGACCATAAAACATCGAAATGATAACTTACATGACATGACGTAAAAATAAGTTGAGGAACATAAAATGACATTTGCCAAATGCTGCTACTGTAAATGCAAATTAAAATGCTTCTTGATGCCAGTTTTGATCGCATGGATCTAGTTCAAATTACCGTCAGAAAATTTCAAGATGCGGTAATAAAATTTTATATAAATAAAAAAGGACCTCAATGTCACGGATTGTCGAGGTAAAAATAAACTCTATCTTATCCTGTAGGGTTCATTTTGTTCCTTCATCTCCAAATGTGCGTGAACACATGAAATCAAATAATTCAAAACCCGGTCATTGACCTACGAAGGTAAAGATTCTTAGGATGCTCGAAGTTGTCACCATGTTCAGATTAATGAATAATACTGCTACTGCGTACGGTTACGAATCACTGAAAAAAATGATTTGAAAAACATTCCCTTTCTCTTCCTTATACCCCAAATTTTTCTTTCAAGACTGCGCCTTTAATTATCGAGCATTACATTTTACGTTACGAAGTTCGTTTGTATTCTATCACGGAAGAGAGCAAATTTACACTTGTGACTTGTCGTGATGCGTGGAACCGACTACGTTAAAAATATGTCAAATGTTATTTTAACACCAAAGACTACGATTATGTAAATTTAAGTCTTTCAAAATTTAACGGTGTAATCTGATGGACCATTTGCCCCATAATACTTATCCAACGATTCTTTAGTTGCGTTCGCCGTTTTGCCTCTCAAAAAATAATGTTTTATGAGAGAACGAAAATCATTTTTGTCCATATTCAACATTATACCAAACACGTCAACAACAATTAGCTGTCAAAACAAAACTAAGGGCAGTGTCGCTCTGAAATTTGTATGCCTTAATATGAACGGACTACACGGCACTCTTTTTTGCAGTAACATTGCTTTTTGGCGGTTGAGGAGGTTACTTTTCACCTAGTATTAACTAAAAGTTTGTGACAGATTGTAGAAAATCAACCACTCTCGAGCAGAGCCTACCTCGGTATTTGCTATGTTCTAAAACAAAGTGTTATGCTGAAAACATAAGCATCACTGATGCCTCAGCCAAAATAGATTTACAAAGCATGTTTTATCATACCACTACTCTAATAATCGATCCATATCTGTAAACAATTTTCAAACTTATTGTTTTAATTGTAAAGTGGGGTTTTGACAGCATTACTGGATATAGCAACGCTTCAGTGGTTCTTGAGTGGATGATCGAAGTTTATCTACTTTTAATTTCCTCTTCAACTGAACCTTGCATTCTAAATATGTTACAGATGATGGTAAGATTATTTGGAAAATTCCTCATCCCTCTTCTACTAGATTTTGCAGACCCCGATATTTAGTGAAACTACAAATTTCCACCATCACTTGTGTTGTAGCCATGTATCAGAGATCAAAGCACTTTCTGTAAACGACATAACGTTTACATTAAAAACATGGACTTTCTTCAGAGGGTGATAATAAAAAAGCTAAGGCAGATAATTGCTTTTGATAAATTTCCCATGGAAGGTAATTATTTAAGCTTACTTGCAAAAAAATTCTACGCCCTTGCGAGCGGCCTTCCGGCAGTTAACCGGAACATTCGCCATGGCGGACGAAAACATGCGTGTAGGCATGTTTTTGAGTTCTTTCTTCGTTTTATTTATCAATTCCTCCTCAGTTTTCGCGACAAAATTGTTGGAGTAGATTTTACGCTTCACGTTGGCCCAGAAATTCTCGATGGGACGCAGCTGGGGAACGTTGGGCGGGTTCGCCGACTTGAGTAACACATCGATATTCAGCCGCTCCATCTCCCCCAACGATCGCTTTGAGTAGTGGGCCGACGCCAGATCCGGCCAAAACACCGCACTTATGGTATTTCTTGATGAACGACGCAACTTCCGGCAGGCATTTCGTACTATAAATTTCCCAGTTCACTGTCAGTCCGGAGCGAAACAAGAGCGGCTTTGACATCCCCTTCTCGCTGATTGTCAGCCACAGCAGCACCTTCTTGAGGAACTTGGTGTGTAAAATGAACTTCACCTCGGAGCTCACTTCCTTCGTGGGGGAAGTAAAATACGAAATGCCCTGCCAGGCGTTGCCATCCAGGGTGAGAAAGGTCTCGTCGTCCATCACCACCGTCACGTTGACCATCTTATTCAGCCACTGCCGCTGTGTCATTGCCTGCAGCTCCGAAACCAGTGCACGCGACTTCCGCTTCCTGACATGTATGTTCATGTTCGCCAGGTACTTTTTCACTGGCTGGTTGAACCGACATCCCGGCGAAGCGCACGCAGCGATGTAGCCACTTTTCCCTCGGTCTTCCTCTTCAGCATCCTTTGGAGCTTCTTGTCGCTCAGGGTCGTCGGCCGTCCGGAACCGGGCTTTCTTTCGATGCTCTGATTCTTGTCTAATAGTGCCAAGATGTTGTAGATGCCGGAACGGGCGTATCCGGCGTCCACAAAGTGCCGCACTATGTCCGTTTTCGACGCGGCGGGGTACCGTTCTTTGGACGCGCACACTTTTGATCGGAGTTGCTTCACTGTTTTTACCATCACGGTTAAAGTTCGACTAATAGAGCTGTCAGATTTTGTCTGCTGACTCATGAGTTGCTATGATTGATGCTGCATGGGTAGTTTTGTCAGTGCGGGTGAAGGTAAACCCATGAAAAATCGGCAATTTTTTTTCATTTTTTTTTAATGCAAACGTTAGAATTTAGATGGGGATTTTTGGCTACTTATGAAGATACAGATCTGCCAGAGTGCACTGCCGTTACAATAATAACGGTAACTGACCCGATGGGGATTCATGCAGTCACAGTACAGCACATGTTTCTTCCAAGTCGTATTGTTTTTCCTGACCCAACAGTTAATGAGCTTGCGGAAGATCATCCGGAGCCTAATACTAATCAAATCTACCAAATGGAACCAACTTCTGAAGCCTCTCCGAACTCCTCATTGATCATCTTACCGATGAAAAAATGTCAGCCTCGACAACTACGCACCGAAAGCGGAAGTCAGAACAAGCGATCAAGATAAACAGGCGAAAATTATCGTGCAGGATTAGCATCGTCGGAAGCATAAAAAAATAATCAAGGCATGAGCATGAGCATGAGCATGATTGACTGCCCACAGATGCAATTCCGTTATTGCCAGATCAGCTGTATTTACACAAAAAACCAACAGATGATGTTTGGGACTAACATACATCTTCTATGTGTAAAAACTGGTGTCCCATTGATACAGCTCGTGCATACAAACCGATCAGCTTGGTCAACTTCGAATATAAAATTCTTTCCAGAATTCTAAAACGACGAATCGAAAATGTACTCCGAACCCACAATATACTAACGAACACACAAAAATGCTCCAACCCTGAAATGAATATCTTTCAAGCCACTCTCGCAATAAAAGACAGAATCGCCCAGCTCAAAGCAAACGGTCGAACAGCCAAGCTGATCGGATTTGACTTGGACCATGCATTTGGCCGTGTGGATCATTCTTTTCTCTTCAACACAATGCGTGACCTGGGTTTCGATACAGCGATGGTGAATCTACTCTCCCAAATAGCAGCATCGTCGTCATCTCGGCTTCCTATCTGCACCCTTCCAGATCCAACGATCGGTCCGGCAAGGAGATCATCTCTCCATGCATCTATTTGTTTTGTACCTTCATCCTCTATTGCCACGCCTGGGACAAGTGTGTGATGGGAATTTGATCGTTGCGTATGCCGACGACATCAGTGCAATCGTCACGAGTGTGGAGCAGATAAACTCAACGCAAGATTTATTTCAACGTTTTGGTCAAGCAGCTGGGGCACGAGGCACGACTTAATGAAGCCAAAACGACAGCAATCAATGTTGGCTTAGGTAATCACCCCTTTACTGTGTCCTGGTTACGAACGGAAAATACAATAAAAATTCGCGGCATTGCATTTTCAAACTCTGCGGCAGAAATGAGTAAGGTGAACTGGGACATACTCTTCACGAAATTCTCACGACAGTTTGGTTACATTCGCAACGCAGTTTATCACTTCATCAAAAAGTAACCCTTCTCAACACCATCCTGTTGTCGAAAATGTGGTACGTTGCCACACATCTAGCTCCCACTGCAGCACACGTGGCAAAAGTGACGGCTACAATGCGACGATATCTGTTTCGAGGAGTACCAGCGACCGTACCAATGCAGCAACTTGCTCGAGACAAGGGAAGTGGTGGTCTTAAACTGCATCTACCAGCGTTGAAGTGCAAAGCTCTTCTCATCAACCGTCATCTACACGAGATTGAATCCCTTCCTTATTATTTTTCCCGTCTAAACACAACAATCCCCAACAATGATTTTAGTCAAAAAATAAAGATTTTAGTCAATTATATTGCCTTCATTGAAAGCTGCAATGGAAGGATAGATATCGATGAGCTAAATTTCGCTTGTGAAGTCGGTGTTTTAATAATGATGTGAATAATTTTTATAAATTCATTTCGACAAATAAACAAACTTTTAAATAAAAAAATAAAAAAAGTAGGATCAAGTCCGGATTTGGAGTCGATTGTGCGGTGGGGGTGAAGTGTTATTTTCAATTTACTTTAGAAAAGTTAAATAGTCCACAAACATTTCAATTGCAATTTGAAGTCTTTCAAACGCCATGTACACTACAAAAAAAGTTAATCGGATTGATGTTCGAGTTCGATGAAAATCGGTCAAAGCTGCTAGGTAAAAAGTGTACTGACATGCAGATCATCTGGATTCTGTGCCAGAGAAAGTGTAACAATAAAAAGTGGATGTTGCTCATTTTGGCTCTCTCGTCAACTATCATGGGCAGCCCGGTATTTCAATTTTCTCGCAACATTGTTGGTCCAACCCGACAGTTTATTTTTTATTTTTTTATTTCTTCTCCTTCGATTTTTTCACCAGTAAGAAAGGTTAGTCTAACATTAGTCTAACGTTAGTCGAATACGTTAGACAGTTCGTCGAACATTTTGTCTAACTTTCGTCTAATGTTAGACGTCTGTTAGACACATCTGACACGTAATGTTAGACATTACTGGAGTAAATAGCTTAGCAGCTAGTCTAACGTTAGGCGTAATTTAATGCCGGTAGTTAGACCCCGTTACAAGGTTTTTTTTTAGTTCACAATCAAAGTTTTATGGTCGTTTATCGACACTCTGCTACTTAAAAACTTAGCACTTATGGAATACTAGCAGAGAGAAAACAACCGACCATAAAACTTTGATTACTCACCTTTGTTTTAAGCAGCATACATCATATTTTATCAACCCGATTTATTGCCGATTGAGCCAATGCCAGGAGCAAAACAACATCAAAAACTCGACATCTGCGACGTAATTCATTAGAGCTTTAGCTGCCAGCGTTGCCATAATTATTTTCGATTATTTTTATATTGTGTCAGAAGAAATCCGATTACATCCTGCATAACTAAAAACAATTTGCTATATAGTCAATACTATATTTCTTTTGTTTTCAAATAGTCAAATCTCGTTTTCACCATATAACCTCTAAATTAACACATATTGTTAATATATGTCGTATTGTCATTGAAAGGATTTTTATTGTCTGCACTCGGTCTGGATTATGTACTAACTTTTTGGCTAGAGTACAGCAAAAATTTAGTTCGTGAAAATTGCCATTTTTTATGGTAACTGAACTTAACCGCCTATTCAGCATATTGTTAATTGGCATTATATGATCTGACATATTGTTATAACTATATAGGAAATTGTTAGTTTATAGTTGTCAACTATAAGGGTAAATGTCCTAACAATGACGGAAACGATCGTCAACAATAAGGGAAATGGTCCAGGAATGGTTTGTGATGATGTGGGATATGTATCTCAGTTTTTGTATTTTCTGGGCAGGTTGATTAAAAAGTGGACAGTACGACTTTTACCGAGTCATCTTGTTATAGAATATTATGCGTTATGCGATAAATTATCGCGAAAGTTGTGCAAAAACGCAAATAGAACTGCGCGTTTTCGTTAGATCGTTTTATATCGGTACTAGAATCTTTGTGTTGGCTTCGATTCGCTGTGTTATTTTGACAGAATATATGAGCGATTGTTTGTTGTGGTACTTTCTGAACCAAAAACTATGTCCATTTTCTTCTAGACTATCCAGTCCCTGGGGATACCCCAGTATAATATATCTCGATTTAAGCAAATTCCATACCGTGATGATTCAAAATGCGGACATTTCTTTTTTAGTTAATTAGTAGATATTATGGTCTTATGCATTACATGAAAATTTCTCGCCACAGTAGTTCAAAAGTTTATGCATCAAGTGTTCGTGTTTTGATGCAGCAGGCCTAAGAAAATTTCACCATAATGAAAGCATGAGTTTTCTGTTTTGATAAATTTGCATGAAATCATAATCATACAACCATGGTTCAAAAGCAGTGCTGTAAACAGTAATTTCGATTCACAAAATTGTCAAAACTGTAGCTATTGACTAATTTTACAACATTATTGAATACCCTATCCGTACCACAAGCTATGTAACGTTATATTGAGCATCTTGAACTCAAAGGTCATACATATTATTTCCAGTGAAAACTAGATGTATGCATATAAATGTATATATCAACATATAAATATATTTATATAAACATAAAAGAGGCTATATCAAGTAATATGGAGGAAGGCGCTCTAATGTAGGTCTATGGATCTAGGATTTGGCCTATGCTTAAAATTCGAAGTAAATATTAATTCACTATTTATACCCTGAAAATAAAAAAAATACAGTAGTATTGTCTCACTGACATATCAATATGAAGAAAAATTAAAGACAGGCAATTTTAGATGATAGGCCGAATTCTAGATCCATAGACCCACATTAGAGCACTTTCCCCTACGTTGTATTGTGAACGGATTATAACAGCACATTGGCTTAGTTGTTAGATTGAAAGAATCATATTCACTGTCAAATTCAAATAATACTCAATAATGAATATAATTTTAATAGTCCGATGATTCATTTATACGTCTAGGATTTTAAAGATAGAGCAATACAGTGTGGGACCAATTTAAGATCAATAATAACCAATAATAATGCTTTATTATGGTAGAACTCAACAACTTCATCATACGTGATATTTTTATCGAACATTTCAATTTATTTTCGAAATGTCAAGTTAAAGTAAAAATTCACTTACCTTAGCACAACTTTAACACAAGTTTACTACATAAAATAGATTTTTACTACCAACCCTCATAATCCTAACCCATAACCCTAATAACCATCATGACAGAACAAAAATTTAATCAACAGTGCCAAAAATAAGTAGGACCAAAAAAAGTTGATTCGATATAAGACGATTTGATCTAAGATTACTTTCTGATGCGAAAGATTATTTTTATAAATATCCCAATATCGAGATAAAAGATTTATGTTAATTCTAGTTACGTTTTACGTTTTACTTTATATGTGATACGACTGTAATTTACTCTCTTTCAGCCTAATAATTTACTTGGCCTTTCGACCTAATAACGCGTGGCCTATTGGTGTTGGGTGTAATGGCATTAGGCCTAATGACTCTGACTTAGGCCTAATGACTTAACAGCAATAGTTTCTGAAACTTAACTCAGTAACTATATCAAAAGAAACTCATTAAAATCATCTTTTTTGTTGGTGTGACCCGACTATTTTTTAAACCATGCCCACTCGAATGTCTTAAGATTATAAACTTTTATAGTGAGAAAGCTTTGGCATGATCATTTTAAATATTTATTATACAGTCACCAGTGTTAGGTAGCCACCATCCTTTCTAAAACATTGTCTTGTATGCAGCTCCACTTAGTAGCAATTCAATTTAAATTGTCGGTCTGAGTTCACAGTAACGCTGTGTGAAGGGCCAAAAATGGAGGGATAGACCCGTAAGCAGAAACACTTACATGAAACCCGCGAAAATATAAGAATCTCCTTCCAACGATACGATCCAGTAAGTTGAATAACTTAATTCGCAATACTTATTACGCTTTTCATTAGGCCAAATGTCATCAATGGGCCAACTTCAGCTCGAATGATACCCTGATGCTCTCTACCAACCCAGTGTAAAGTCAATGTCATATATGTCGTGGGAGTATACAATTGGTATATATTATAAGAAAATCAGTACTCATATTTAACGCTGTATGACCACTCGGCTACTCCAACCATTGGCTGTTTAAGGATAGTTTTACTACTTAACTGAAACTATATCTAAAAGCACAAAACAGCAATCGGCTGATAATTCAACAATGCAAGATATATCACACTATCGGTATTGTTACGGCTCCCCCGTGCATGGGACAAAAAATGAGAGAATTTATGCTGCACGGGGGCGCTCGGATAGAGCGTACTAGTTTACCTAACATGCCGGACACCTAAATTCTATTAATGAATTTACGAATTCAAAATATTCAATATATGTGCACAAATCGATCTTAAAACTAGCAAAGAAAATTATTTTTCCTTCGTTCCATTTTGCGATTCGTCCAGGTTGCCGGTGTTCGTTGACTGCAGGGATGACATCTTCTCGAACGGCAACAAGCAGATACGAGCAGCTTGCCGCTTGTAGACAGCTCCGTTAGGTGTTCGTACCTTCACTACCCTGACCACGTCGTCGGGGCCCGGGTAGACTTCGATGATACGGGCTAGAGGCCACTCGATAGCGGTGAATCCATCCTCCTTCAGGACCACCATTTGGCCCACCTTCAGTTGCGTTGCACGTGGAAATCGCTGGTTCTGATTGTGAAGTTGAGAGATGTATTCTCGCCTCCACCGCTTCCAATGATGTTGCACCAGCTGTTGTAATTGCTGATAGTGCTGTAGACGGTTCGTGGGGACATCCGTGTAATCTGGATCTGCGACTGCTAGCGATGTGCCGGTCAGAAAGTGCCCGGGTGTGAGCACATTCAATTCGTCCGGATCTTTTGACAGCGGGGTGAGTGGTCGAGAATTCATAACCGCTTCGACTTGGGTCAAAATGGTCGTCATGTCCTCGAAAGAGAGTTGTCGCTGGCCCAGAACTCGGATGAGTGACATCTTGGCAGACTTAACTGCCGCCTCCCACAGGCCGCCAAAATTCGGTGCTCGCGGAGGGATGGACTTCCAAACGATGCCACGTTGGGAAGTTTTGTTGGCGATTTCAGTTGTCGTCTTTGGATCACGCAGCAGATCGTACAGCTCTCGAAGATGGTTGCTGGCACCCTGGAAATTGAGGCCGTTATCCGAGTGGATCTCGGCAGGTAGACCTCTACGGGATACAAAACGTCGCAAGGCAGCCAGGAAAGCAGCAGTCGTAAGGTCCCCTACCAGCTCGAGGTGGACCGCTTTGGTGCTGAAGCACACGAACACGGCGATGTAGGCTTTCTGGGATGCTGCTCGACGATGCACGGGCTTGAGGTAGACTGGGCCACAATAGTCTACACCAGTGACAGCAAATGCACGAGTGGGAGTTGTACGAGGCTTTGGGAGTTGGCCAGGGGGTTGGGTTACAGGGATAGGGTTGCTTCTGAAACAGCGAATGCAGTTCCGGAAAGTATAGGTTACCAGTGCCCTACCGTTTAGGGGCCAGAATTCTTGCCTGATTTGAGCGAGCGTCATGCGAGGACCAGAGTGGAGTGCAATCTCGTGGTATGCAACTGCCACTTGTCTCGAGAAGGAATGATTGCCAGGGATGATCATGGGGTGCCGAACTGCATACGATTCACCAGCGAGATTGAGCCGGCCACCAACTCAAAGTATGCCCTGGTGATCCAGGAAAGGGTTGAGTAGCTTCAACGACGAATGCGCAAGAACGACATGCTGATTCGTGAGTGCCTTGATCTCCACGGAAAATGACTCCCGTTGAATATAGCGCACCAATGCGAATTTAGCTTCCTGCAGATCCTTAACGCTGAGGGTCAGGGATGGGGGACGCTTGCGACGTTGACAATTCCGGATGAATCTCACGCAGTATGCAGTAGTCCGCAACATCTTCCAGTAATTTGAGTAGTGTTCCAATATTGGGTGAGGTTGAGGGTGGTCCGTTACCACCAGAACGTTTTTCTTCACCCCCAGCACTTCCTCTGAGGGCTTCTCGTATTCCAAATGTTGTTTGGTGTTCCAATGTTGATCCGGCAGCGATAACCAGTGTGGGCCATGAAACCAATGCGGAAGGTCAACAAGGCCCTTTGGCATAACTCCTCGCGACACAAGATCAGCTGGATTCTCCGTCCCTTTTACGTGATTCCATCGATGTCCCTTCGTGTGCTCCTGAATGTGTGAGACTCGGTTCGCGACAAATGTAGGCCAAACCTATGGGGGTAGTTTCAGCCACGAGAGTACAACAGGAGAATCTGACCAGAACCAGGCTTCAACGTCCTCCATCTTCAGCGCGTTAACTGTTGCACGATAGAGTTTTGCAGCAACTAGAGCTCCAGAGAGTTCCAACCTCGCGAGCGTGATCTTTTTTAGGCTAGCGGGTCGAGATTTGGCTGCCAACAACTCCACCTTGATGCGACCAAAATGACTAATTGAACGAGCGTAGATGCACGCCCCGTAGGCAGCTTCAGATGCATCCGAAAAAATGTGGAACTGAATCAGCATCGGATGCTCGGTGAACGCGTGCCGTTGTACCTTAACGTTGGAAAGCGCCGGAAACTGTTGATAGAAGTCCGTCCATCGATTCGCTAAATCCTCCGATAATGGATCATCCCATCCTTGAGTAGCTATCCATAATTGCTGCATCCTTATCTTCGCCCAAGCGATGACTGGAGCCGTAAGACCGGTTGGATCCCACAACTGAGCAATAATGGAATACACTTTGCGCCGAGTCCACTGCCCGTTTACAGTGAGCCGCGATACGTCGATGTTCAGCAGATCTGGCCCTGGATGCCAACTGACTCCTAGTGTGGTCACCTGCTCCTGATCGAAGTTCACAGCAGACGATGTTCCCAGTTCATCAGCAGTCAACCCTGCCAGAACCCTTTCCTTGTTTGACACCCATTTTCGCAGTTTGAATCCCCCTTTGGACATCAACTGTTCCAGTTCTTGCCGTAGCAAGAGAGCTTCTTCTTCCGAGTCAGCCCCTCCGATGAAGTCGTCCATGTAGAAATCATGCACGAGGGCCAGTTTAGCTCGTGGATACTGATTCCCTTCGTCATGCGCCAGCTGCTGCAAGCATCTTGTTGCAAGGTACGAAGATGGGGCTAATCCAAAAGTGACCCTCGTCATCTCGTACGTTGCAATTGGATCCGATGGCGAGAATCTCCATAGAATCCGCCACAGAGCAGTGTCGTCCGGGTGTACCAACACCTGCAGATACATCTTCTCGATGTCCCCAATCAGTGCAACCAGATCGAAAGCGAAGAATCAGATCGAATAACGAGTCTTGGATAACCGGACCCGTCATCAGCGCATCGTTCAGGGAGTGGTTAGATGACGTCTTCGCTGAACCGTCGAATACTGGCCGGATTTTCGTGGTCGCACTCGTTTCTTTAAAGACTGGATGGTGAGGCAAGTAGAAAGCGAGCCGTTTATCGCACTTCAACTCCTCCTGCGGAACCATCCTCATGTGATTTTGGTCCAAAAACGTTTGCAATGCTTCGTTGTAACGCTTACGTAATTCATGGTCGGGGGCTTCAAATGATGCGTTGACGGCCTGGAAGGAGGGCGCGACCTACCTCCGGTCCTGACATATTCCTACCCCACACCTCCACGAGTCATATGATCACAAAAGACTGCCAGCTGAAACATGGAAATGCTGGTTGGCGTAGCCTGGGCAATGTTGTCATTTTGACATTAGCGAAGTGCGACTGAAGATCGTGTACCTTTAAATCATATTGTATATTTTCCATTCTCATTTAATTGATAATTTCAGCATGCTTTGGAATCATCTTTGCATTCCAAAACCATTTATCTTAAGAGCATGGAACTCAATTAAAGGCTCATTTTGTGTTTGAGCATTTCAGCAAGAACATATAAATTTCAATTCTGAACTTCTGAACAACTTCTGTTTTAGAATAATCTGCTGCTTTTTAGAAAACCATTGTAACAAGTACGCTTTAGTTAAATTAAAACAGCTATTTCAAAAACCCAAACTCAGCAAGCAGTTAATCCGTAGGTTGGTAATTTATTTTATCATTTTATTTCAAAGTTGTTCACCGCATATAGTCATGATTGCATACCACATGTCTGTTCTCGCATACATGTAAAGCTATAGCCAACCCACCAAAGCGTGGAGACGCACAAAATTGCGATGGCCACTTGAGGCACTGACCCTCATTCAGGATGCATTGACCCTTCCAGTTCGGGTTTGCCTAAAACTTACGGGGCGTTTAGTTCGGCCGTTCGAAAGAGAGGCCGTTATGCAAATTAAAGTTTCGGGTAGAAATTATGACAATGCGGTGATCGCGAATTTGTACTTCGTCCCAATTCGCGATCTCAGAGCCAATGGTCACAAAACAGGGGGTATCTGAGGACATACCTTAGCTCTGATCGTCCACTTCGATTCGAATTGTGGAAGAGGCAAGAGTGGTCGGTCTTTTTGCGCGTCTTGGTGTGTTGTATTAGGTAACTAAAACTACATGGTAATTCCAAACATGTGCTTTAATTAGAGAATTCCTTATCCTTTAGTTACGGTGACTGTAGCAAAATTAATCGTTAGACGGAAAAACTTTGTTTGTGTGTTGTACGGAGATTTGAGGTGAGAAAGCATTTTGTGTAATAAATTATATCATTGTGAAACGTGTGCGTTACGGTATGTTTTGGCAAGATTCGTGGCTGCAAAAGGCTGTGCCGACACACCGATTCCAGTCAGAGATCGCTCTTGACCCCACTCTGCGACTTCGAAGGATTCCCGGGGCACACGTGGCCGGAAGAGGGACGCGAGCGATATCTCAACGCTCCCTGGACAGGCAAGCCATCCATAACACCGCGTCATCGAGCAATATTGTTCGGAGGACGCTGAACGTAAGTGCCACGTTCTTGCACAAGCCCACGTTTCCGGTGGAGGAACCCATTCAGCAACCCCGAGTTCGCACCAGCGATCGTTTCGGTACCGAAGTAGTGCATAGCAGCTTCGGTACCACCATCTGGTTCCCCACCCACCCACACGTAAACCCTAGGTAGTGAACCGTAAGTATCAAGAAAGCATGCTAACCGTTGTGTATGTCCGTGCGCACGAGACAAATGGCAAAAATTGCCAATGAGGTCTCACCGAAACAATGAATTGAGGAGCTAAACGTCGAAGCACCAAAACCATAACAAAAGAAGACCGGAGAAGAAATCTTTAGCTAGAAAGGGCGAAGAGAGTAAGGAAAGGGAAAGGAAATAGACAGGCAAAAATGAAACGAAAGAGGACGTCCAAATATATATCATCCATGTTGTCGGAAAGTGAATTGTTGAGCTTTATAGTTTGTGAGCTTTATAGCATGTTCTGAAGTTACCTGTAGTTTCCAAATGAGTTTGTGTGATGGTATAGTAGTTAGAGGCTTGTGAGGGGTTTTCATGTAGTTCGCGTTCGTATTTTATTTTTGAGTCTTTGTACTGGGTAAGTCGGCCCTAAAACGACCTGCGACTTTTCTCGAATCGGAAGCGGTTCGCTTCGTTTGGACCTTCTCGCTGGACCGGTGATGATAGACACCCTTCCCCCCCTCCCGTTGGCTCTAACGAGGTGTCGTTATTTTGGGTTGAGACATTGTTTGTATTGTCGGCCTTCAGTCTCTGCCGAGAAGTACAACGGCCGATCTAGACGCTGCCAGTCAGCTTCCTTCCCGAGTACGGGAAAATCGACCCCATTCCCCTGAATGGTCTCAGGCCGGGCAAACCTGCAATCTGGTGGGTGGTCTCCTTTTAGGAGTGGCGCTTAAGCCACCCATTTACAAGCGGGAAGCTCGACAGGCAGGTGGGTTACATTTGGCGCCCAACAAAACAAGGCTTTTGTCAGTATTTTTCTTTCTCAGGAATAAAAAAATAAAACAGATTTAGTGTGACATTTGTCATTTGTAGTGATTTTCTGAAGTTATATCTTTATTAGCACATATTTTTCTTTTTGTATTTGATATTTTTGTTGTTGAATAGTATCAATATTTGTTTATATATTTCTCTATTTATCATTTATTTCATTTCGTAGTTTTTTTTTTACGTTCTTTCCTATTTATTGGTGAATGCATGCTGTTTCTCGAATAGTCAATTACTTAATATAAACATTATAAAACGGAACAACTTTCAAAATGGGTCGTACTTTTCCACGTGCAGAAGATCTCAATCAAGAAGAAATAGATTACGAATTGATGATTCGCAGTCAACCACAAAATGTATTTACACTCGATTTGGCAGCAAAAAATAGACAATTGAGAAGTTTATTCAAAGATGATTTAAAGGAAGGAAGATCTTACAGATCTCCGTTGGCTATAACGGAAGAGGCGCAACATATTCACGGAAGAATTGACAACTTAGAGAAAGCTCTTGAGAAGAAATTTGAATCGAAATATGAGTCCAGAGTTTTGCATTATTGGTATAGGGTGAAATGGAGTAGAGCTACAGGAGAAGAGGAAATGATTATCCGTCGAGAATTAAGTCAGAGGATTGAAGCAATAATGAAGCACTACCAGTTTGGACCACCGCAAACTCCAGTCATTAATCAAATCAATAGCATTCTTACTGGTAATGAAGGGGCAGTAGGCGGCCAGACTAGATTAGAATCATCGGACCGAGAAAGCGAGACGCAAAAACAGTTGAAGGTCACCGGAACCATACCTAAGGAGTCGAGAATAGATACAGCGAACTCCTCTGAAATTACAGTTAGTCGTGCAGAATGGGATGAAATGCAAAGAATGATAAAAGAATTAACCATTAAACTGGCGGAAGCCAATCAGCCACAGCCTAGTAGCAGCAAGTTGAATCATTCATTTACCAAAGATAACAATTTCCCAGCCCCACCAACGCCACCAATTCCTCAGCGATCAGAACCGGCAAAGCGAAGGACGTTTGGACAGCTACAACCTATGAACGACGATCGCAATGAACCAAATATCAGTAGCGATGATGAATATGACAGTCGGCAACGTTACATGGCGGTTGAACAGCAACATGGAGTATCAAGGCTTCATCATCACACAAACGGAATAAATCGGCACATAAGGGAACACTTGGGTCGGGAAGAATATATGCACGGCAGGTACGCAGAATCGATGAGAAGTGACCTGAACAATGGGTCCTCTCATGAATACGAGAACTATCGTTTTCGGGAAACCGATAGGCATCCTAGAACGACAGTAATCAGGCCAAATAACAGACAAGTATATCAGACTCGAATCGAAAAATGGAAGCTCCGATTTGCCGGGGATCAGAGATCGGTTTCGGTAGAGAATTTCTTATACAAAGCTAAGAAACTATCGGACCGTGAAGGGATTCCCCGTGAAATTCTCTTAAGAGATGTACATATGTTGCTGGAAGGACCAGCTTCTGATTGGTTCTTTACCTTTGTTGATGAACTGCAGACGTGGCAACATTTTGAGACATCGATCACTTACAGATTCGGAAACCCAAACATGGACCAGGGCATCCGATCTAAAATTCACGAACGGAAACAGCTACGAGGGGAAACTTTCATAGCATTCGTATCCGAAATTGAAAGGTTAGATCGGATATTGTCCCGCCCTCTATCGAAACGTAGGAAATTTGAAGTTGTATGGGACAATATGCGCCAACACTATCGGAATAAAATTTCGTTGGTTGAAGTTAAAGATCTTCAACACTTAAATTGGCTAAACCACCGGATTGATGCAGCAGACCCACAACTACAACAGCTGTCCGGAGAGTCACAAATCCACAGACAAGTCCACCAAATTGACGCTGAATACAGTGATGACGAAAGCGAACAAGAAGCATCGATTAACGCGATTGGTAGTCGAGGAAACCGACCCTTCCGACAAGGGAATCAACAAACTACTCCCAATGACCAGCAAAACTCGAGTCGCCTCCCTGCCACTACAAATTTAAGCCAGATGAATTGCTGGAACTGTCAGGAAGCAGGACATAGTTGGAGACAGTGCCAGAAACCGAAAGTCGTTTTTTGTTATGGATGCGGGAACATTGGTAGGACGATTCGAAGCTGTGAGCGATGCTCTAGAGTATCGGGAGGAGTAAATCAAAGCCTACAGGGAAACGAATGAGGGGGTGCTACGCTGGGAATTCGTTCATCCCTCTGGAAGCCAACGTTCCCGAACAAACAAGACCGGACGAGACTTACAATCCTTTTTCACAAATCTACCATATAAAAATTGGTAATGTAAAGTGCCCACATATCAAAGTAAACATTTTCCAGTCAGAAGTGGAGGCTCTTCTGGACTCTGGAGCGGGAATTAGTATTCTGAACTCCCTCGACGTGATTCATAGATATAACCTTGCCATACAACCCGCAGCTGTTCGGGTCACAACGGCCGATGGGTCTGAATACGGTTGTTTAGGTTATGTTAATGTACCCTATTGTTATAAAGGACGTACAAAAGTGGTTCCCACCTTGGTTGTCCCAGAAATAGCCCGACATTTAATCTTAGGTACAGACTTTTGGGAGTCCTTTGGTATTAAACCAATGATTGATGTTGGCCAGGGATTTGAAGAAATCGAAACTGTAAGGCATGGTAACAATTCAGCACTCTGTTTTACTATAGAACCATCAGGTGACCTTCCAAAACTAAAGATGGCCGAGGAAGATGATACTCTAGACATACCAGTTTACGAAGGCCCGACTAAATCTACACCCAACCTTGACACAATAGAGACAGAACACGATCTTTTTGCAGAACAGAGATGGCAACTCTCAGACGTCGTTAAAAACTTCGAACTGACAGGTGAGGGTAAGCTGGGAAGAACCAACCTTATAGAACATGAGATAATTCTCAAGGAAGAAGCCAAACCCAGGAATACTCCTATGTATAAATGCTCTCCGTATATACAACAGGCAATTGGTGAAGAAGTAGAGCGTTTCAAGAAGTTGGATGCAATAGAACCATGCTACAGCGAATAGACTAACCCCCTCGTACCGGTTTTTAAAAAAGAACGGTAAAGTGAGGGTCTGTTTAGATTCAAGAAAAATCAATAAGATGACCGTCAAAGATTCGTACCCTTTGCGAAATATGCAAGACATATTCCGGCAACTAGGGAAAGCAAAATACTTCACGGTCATTGATTTAAAAGACGCCTACTTCCAGATTCCTTTGAAGCAAGAATGTCGCAATTTTTCGGACGCCACAGGGAGTGTTCCGCTTCAAGGTACTGCCGTTCGGGCTTATGAATGCCCCGTTCACTATGTCCAGGCTGATGGACCAGGCGATAGGTTTTGACCTTGAACCTCACGTCTTTGTATATTTGGACGATATAGTGATTGCATCAAACACTTTTGAGGAACATCTAAAACTGTTGGAACTTGTGGGAGATCGACTGCGGAAAGCTGGATTAACAATTTCTGTCGAGAAATCCAGATTTTGCCGACAGCAAGTTGTGTACTTGGGCTACCTCCTTAGTAAGAATGGTGTATCAATTGACATGTCGCGGATCCAACCGATTCTCGATTATGTTCAACCCAAAACACAAGAAGACATACGTAGGTTGATGGGACTCGCTGGATTTTATCAACGCTTTATTAAGAACTACAGCAAGATAACGGCCCCGATAACAGACTTATTGACAAAGGATAATAAGAAATTCAAGTGGACGAAAGAAGCAGAGGAATCATTTAGAGAACTAAAATCGGTGCTTACGTCGGCTCCCATCCCAGATTTCTCTAAAATGTTTACCATCGAGTCAGACGCTTCCGACAGGGCTATAGGAGCAGCCCTTGTTCAAGAACAAGAGGGATCAACAAGGGTCATAAGTTATTTCAATAAAAAAACTTAACCGAACCCAGCGACGGTACTCTGCTGTAGAGAAGGAATGCTTAGGAGTTCTCTCGGCTATACATCACTTCCGGCATTATGTGGAAGGTACCAAGTTTCGCGTAATTACGGATGCTCGTAGTTTTTTGTGGCTCTTTAACGTAGGCACGGAGACCGGGAATGCGAAACTACTTCGATGGGCTCTTCGTATCCAAGCATACGATTTCGACCTGGAGTACCGAAAAGGAAAAGCTAATATAACTATAGATTGCTTGTCCCGTTCAGTAGAAATTGATTCAATCGCAATAAGCGCACCAGATTTCGAATATGAGGATTTAATCGATAAAATTCAGGCGGATCCTGGCAGATATACTAACTTTCGTGTTATTGATGGACAGGTCTACCGTTATGTACAAACCCAGAATAAACAAACCGACCCGCGGTTTGCATGAAAAATGATTCCTAATTTGGCGCAACGAAAAGGAATAATGAGAAAAGAACACGAAAAAGCTCATTTAGGATACGAGAAGACACTAGCAACGGTAAAACAGAGATATTTCTGGCCGCGTATGAACGAAGAGATACGTAGGTTCTGTAGAGGATGCATGAAGTGCCAGACAAGCAAGGCTGGGAATGTCAATGTCACACCTCCGATGGGTTCCCAAAAACCTGTCGAGTATCCGTGGCAGTTCGTGACACTGGACTATGTTGGACCACTGCCACCCTCGGGAAGGGGGAGACATACGAGTCTGTTAGTGGCTACTGATGTCTTTAGCAAATTTATTTTGGTTCAATCGTTCAGAGAAGCCAAGGCACATTCGCTGGCGGAGTTTGTAGAAAACTCAATTTTTCGGTTATTTGGAGTGCCAGAGACTATGTTGACTGACAACGGATCGCAAAACAGTTTAAAGAGTTGCTCAAAAACTACAACGTTTCCCACTGGTTAACGCCGGCATACCATCCACAGGTTAACAATACCGAGAGGGTTAACCGTGTAATAACAACGGCCATCCGGGCAACACTGAAGGGTGAGCATAACCATTGGGCAGATAATTTGCAAGAAATCGCGGATGCAATAAGAAATGCAGTCCATGACTCGACCAAACACAGTCCTTACTTCGTAGTGTTCGGTCGAAACAAAGTATCTGACGGGTCAGAATATTCAAAAATAAGAGACAATCATACAACGACAGACGATGTCAACCAACCGGATAACAGACGTAAGCTATTCGAACAGATTAAACAAAACTTAGCGGCAGCATACGCAAAGCATGCCAAGGCATATAATTTAAGATCAAACCCTAATTGTCCAGCTTACACTGTGGGAGAAAAAGTTCTCAAGCAGACTTTCGACTTGTCCGATAAAGCGAAAGGTTTTTGCAAGAAGTTAGCTCCAAAATTCGAACCAGCAATTGTTCGAAAGGTTTTGGGGACAAATACGTACGAATTGGAGGATCAAAATGGAAAACGTTTAGGGGTCTACTTCACCAACAGGCTGAAGAAGATGCAGACTTGTCTAAACCAATAAGTGGTATTTTTCAAGCTATGTGAGTGACCACAGATTACGATGAGATAAAACACCAACGGGGTTAACTACATCTTGAAGGGCAATTTCGACGGACTCGTGGAAAGAAGGTTCTTGAACCAACCGAACACTGAGGGTACCGAGATTGTTCCCGAATCAGCTATGAAGAACTTTCCTTAGAAGTGACTACAAAAGATAAAAAAAAAAACCGAGAGGGAAAACATACGTAGACTTACGACCAATATAGGCGTTTGCGAGTGTAAATATGTACATAGATAGTTAGTGGTTAGTAATCCTATTTCCTTAACCCTTATAGTTAATATTAGAAATTAAAAAAAAAAAAAAAAATTAAATAGAATAACTCACAGTTTTTGTCATAATAGTAAATTATATTTTTCATAATATTTATTGTAATAGTAATATTATAAATATATATATATATATATATATATATATATATATATATATATATATATATATATATAAATATATATATATATATATATATATATATATATATATATTATATATATATAATATATATATATATATATATATATATATATATATATATATATATATATATATATATATATATATATATATATATATATATATATATATATATATATATATATATATATATATATATATATATATATATATATATATATATATATATATATATATATATATATATATATATATATATATATATATATATATATATATATATATATATATATATATATATATATATATATATATATATATATATATATATATATATATATATATATATATATATATATATATATATATATATATATATATATATATATATATATATATATATATATATATATATATATATATATATATATATATATATATATATATATATATATATATATATATATATATATATATATATATATATATATATATATATATATATATATATATATATATATATATATATATTCGGACCCGTCTCTTACACTATCTTGGACACTTGCGTATTCCTTCGGATTTTTGTTTTGGTAAAACCCTTTTGTCCACGACACTTCTGATTAAGCTAAAAACCATCGATTTGGAATACACTAGATTTTATTTTTCTATAAAAAAGAGCGACCGACTGACTCGACACATTTATTGGAACTGAAACTATATCTAAAAGCACAAAACAGCAATAGGCTGATAATTCAACAATGCGAGATATATCACACTATCGGTATTGTTACGGCTCCCCCGTGCATGGGACAAAAAAATGAGAGAATTTATGCTGCACGGGGGGCGCTCGGATAGAGCGTACTAGTTTACCTAACATGCCGGACACCTAAATTCTATTAATGAATTTACGAATTCAAAATATTCAATATATGTGCACAAATCGATCTTAAAACTAGCAAAGAAAATTATTTTTCCTTCGTTCCATTTTGCGATTCGTCCAGGTTGCCGGTGTTCGTTGACTGCAGGGATGACATCTTCTCGAACGGCAACAAGCAGATACGAGCAGCTTGCCGCTTGTAGACAGCTCCGTTAGGTGTTCGTACCTTCACTACCCTGACCACGTCGTCGGGGCCCGGGTAGACTTCGATGATACGGGCTAGAGGCCACTCGATAGCGGTGAATCCATCCTCCTTCAGGACCACCATTTGGCCCACCTTCAGTTGCGTTGCACGTGGAAATCGCTGGTTCTGATTGTGAAGTTGAGAGATGTATTCTCGCCTCCACCGCTTCCAATGATGTTGCACCAGCTGTTGTAATTGCTGATAGTGCTGTAGACGGTTCGTGGGGACATCCGTGTAATCTGGATCTGCGACTGCTAGCGATGTGCCGGTCAGAAAGTGCCCGGGTGTGAGCACATTCAATTCGTCCGGATCTTTTGACAGCGGGGTGAGTGGTCGAGAATTCATAACCGCTTCGACTTGGGTCAAAATGGTCGTCATGTCCTCGAAAGAGAGTTGTCGCTGGCCCAGAACTCGGATGAGTGACATCTTGGCAGACTTAACTGCCGCCTCCCACAGGCCGCCAAAATTCGGTGCTCGCGGAGGGATGGACTTCCAAACGATGCCACGTTGGGAAGTTTTGTTGGCGATTTCAGTTGTCGTCTTTGGATCACGCAGCAGATCGTACAGCTCTCGAAGATGGTTGCTGGCACCCTGGAAATTGAGGCCGTTATCCGAGTGGATCTCGGCAGGTAGACCTCTACGGGATACAAAACGTCGCAAGGCAGCCAGGAAAGCAGCAGTCGTAAGGTCCCCTACCAGCTCGAGGTGGACCGCTTTGGTGCTGAAGCACACGAACACGGCGATGTAGGCTTTCTGGGATGCTGCTCGACGATGCACGGGCTTGAGGTAGACTGGGCCACAATAGTCTACACCAGTGACAGCAAATGCACGAGTGGGAGTTGTACGAGGCTTTGGGAGTTGGCCAGGGGGTTGGGTTACAGGGATAGGGTTGCTTCTGAAACAGCGAATGCAGTTCCGGAAAGTATAGGTTACCAGTGCCCTACCGTTTAGGGGCCAGAATTCTTGCCTGATTTGAGCGAGCGTCATGCGAGGACCAGAGTGGAGTGCAATCTCGTGGTATGCAACTGCCACTTGTCTCGAGAAGGAATGATTGCCAGGGATGATCATGGGGTGCCGAACTGCATACGATTCACCAGCGAGATTGAGCCGGCCACCAACTCGAAGTATGCCCTGGTGATCCAGGAAAGGGTTGAGTAGCTTCAACGACGAATGCGCAAGAACGACATGCTGATTCGTGAGTGCCTTGATCTCCACGGAAAATGACTCCCGTTGAATATAGCGCACCAATGCGAATTTAGCTTCCTGCAGATCCCTAACGCTGAGGGTCAGGGATGGGGGACGCTTGCGACGTTGACAATTCCGGATGAATCTCACGCAGTATGCAGTAGTCCGCAACATCTTCCAGTAATTTGAGTAGTGTTCCAATATTGGGTGAGGTTGAGGGTGGTCCGTTACCACCAGAACGTTTTTCTTCACCCCCAGCACTTCCTCTGAGGGCTTCTCGTATTCCAAATGTTGTTTGGTGTTCCAATGTTGATCCGGCAGCGATAACCAGTGTGGGCCATGAAACCAATGCGGAAGGTCAACAAGGCCCTTTGGCATAACTCCTCGCGACACAAGATCAGCTGGATTCTCCGTCCCTTTTACGTGATTCCATCGATGTCCCTTCGTGTGCTCCTGAATGTGTGAGACTCGGTTCGCGACAAATGTAGGCCAAACCTATGGGGGTAGTTTCAGCCACGAGAGTACAACAGTAGAATCTGACCAGAACCAGGCTTCAACGTCCTCCATCTTCAGCGCGTTAACTGTTGCACGATAGAGTTTTGCAGCAACTAGAGCTCCAGAGAGTTCCAACCTCGCGAGCGTGATCTTTTTTAGGCTAGCGGGTCGAGATTTGGCTGCCAACAACTCCACCTTGATGCGACCAAAATGACTAATTGAACGAGCGTAGATGCACGCCCCGTAGGCAGCTTCAGATGCATCCGAAAAAATGTGGAACTGAATCAGCATCGGATGCTCGGTGAACGCGTGCCGTTGTACCTTAACGTTGGAAAGCGCCGAAAACTGTTGATAGAAGTCCGTCCATCGATTCGCTAAATCCTCCGATAATGGATCATCCCATCCTTGAGTAGCTATCCATAATTGCTGCATCCTTATCTTCGCCCAAGCGATGACTGGAGCCGTAAGACCGGTTGGATCCCACAACTGAGCAATAATGGAATACACTTTGCGCCGAGTCCACTGCCCGTTTACAGTGAGCCGCGATACGTCGATGTTCAGCAGATCTGGCCCTGGATGCCAACTGACTCCTAGTGTGGTCACCTGCTCCTGATCGAAGTTCACAGCAGACGATGTTCCCAGTTCATCAGCAGTCAACCCTGCCAGAACCCTTTCCTTGTTTGACACCCATTTTCGCAGTTTGAATCCCCCTTTGGACATCAACTGTTCCAGTTCTTGCCGTAGCAAGAGAGCTTCTTCTTCCGAGTCAGCCCCTCCGATGAAGTCGTCCATGTAGAAATCATGCACGAGGGCCAGTTTAGCTCGTGGATACTGATTCCCTTCGTCATGCGCCAGCTGCTGCAAGCATCTTGTTGCAAGGTACGAAGATGGGGCTAATCCAAAAGTGACCCTCGTCATCTCGTACGTTGCAATTGGATCCGATGGCGAGAATCTCCATAGAATCCGCCACAGAGCAGTGTCGTCCGGGTGTACCAACACCTGCAGATACATCTTCTCGATGTCCCCAATCAGTGCAACCAGATCGAAAGCGAAGAATCAGATCGAATAACGAGTCTTGGATAACCGGACCCGTCATCAGCGCATCGTTCAGGGAGTGGTTAGATGACGTCTTCGCTGAACCGTCGAATACTGGCCGGATTTTCGTGGTCGCACTCGTTTCTTTAAAGACTGGATGGTGAGGCAAGTAGAAAGCGAGCCGTTTATCGCACTTCAACTCCTCCTGCGGAACCATCCTCATGTGATTTTGGTCCAAAAACGTTTGCAATGCTTCGTTGTAACGCTTACGTAATTCATGGTCCTTGCCCAGTCGCCGTTCGAGCTGAACAAGCCTTCGTACTGCGACATCCTTTGATTCACCGACCATCTGCTTGAATCTCATTCGTTTCGGCAGCCGCTCGACGTAGCGGCCCGTCGAATCACGAGAGAAAGTGGATTGAAAATACTCTTCGCAATCCTGTTCTTCCTGCGTCAGTTTTGGTGCATCCTGTACTTCTTCGATCGTCCAGAAACGTTCAATCTTATCTTTCAAAGTTGTTGCGTTCACCATCGCAGGGCAGCAAGGGATAGGGTTGAGGGTTCCCAAATCCGCCTTGCCTGCCGCAATCCACCCAAAGACGGTGTTCACAAATAGTGAAAGTCCTTCGCCGACGCGTTGAATCTGCACCCGGCCACCATTCAGTAACAAGAACTCGTAGAAGTACTCCAATCCCAGTAGAACGTCTATCGGAGCGCGCTTGTAGAAGCCCGGATCCGCCAGGACCATGTCTGAAGGAAGGTTCCAGTTATCAACCGGAATCGTTATCGACGGTTGATCTTCTGTCACTTTCTTGATAACCAGGAAGCTCATCGGTACCGAATAGGTCGTATGCTGTGACCCGATTGTAGCAGAAACAGAACTGTTTATCTGTATTCGCGAGCTGCCGACACCGGAGATGGGTACGTTCGCTTCTCTCCTGGATAGCTTCAATACCTAACACAGCCTCTCCGAGATGAGGTTTGCCTGCGAACCGCTGTCCAGAAGCGCTCTAGCCGTATGCAACCGTCCGTTGCAATCCTTCACTGTTACGAGAACCGTTGATAAGAATACGTGCACTTCCCTTGATTCCACTGCGACGTTGGCGGCATAGATTGTAGCCACTGAACTCTGTAGGGAATGTTGTTGAGCTTCCGTTGTAGCTGACGAAGTTGCAGGCACACCAGCTCCAACGGATTGTGACTCCTGAATGTCAGCCGTAGAACCAGACCCAGATACAGACATACCAGGATGGAGAAGAGAGTGATGTTTCTTATTACATGTGCGACAGCGGAATTTGGAGCTACAATCCCGAATAAAGTGACCACGACGGAGACAATTACTGCACAGCTTCTTCGAGTTCACAACCTGGAACCGTTTATCCAGTGTTAGCTTCGTGAATGCAGGGCAGTTCGTGATGTAATGAGAGCCAATACAAGACACACAAGTCGGCGTTGAACCTTCAGACGCAGCATGAACAGCTAACTTGGGTACGGACTTCTTGAACGGAATGGATGGAGCGTTAACTGGTGCACGGTATCCTTCGGAGTGCTGGTCAACCGCAATCGCATCGAGAATCCGAGTCTGCCCTTCCAGAAATTCCATCACGTGCAGGAACGCAGGATCTTCTTTCTTCACAACGAATTCTTCCCAATCCTTCTGCGAGACGTCGTCCAGCTTCGACACTAACAGTTGCGTCAGCATCGCCCCCCAGCCCGAGGTCACTTCTCCCAATCGGTCCAAAATTTTCAAATGTCGGTCGAAACAATCGATGACATCATGGATCCCACTTGCAGTCATCTTTTTTAACTTTGGGTACTGTAGCAGAGCGTTTCGTGTCGCTTTTTCTGCAAGTACACATTCGAATACCGCTTTACCAATGCTGACCAGGCAACCCCGTAGCTCGCTTCACTCATTGGGAATGAATCGATTACCTTTAACGCTTCACCTTTCAAAGACGCTCGCAAATAGTGAAAACGTTGAATCGCACTCAGATCCGGATTGCTATGGATCAGCGATTTAAAGGTATCAAAAAAAGGTAACCATTTGTCGAACTCCCCATTGAATTCAGGCAAATTAATCTTTGGCAACTGAATGCTTGCAGATGCTCCCGTACGTGTATTAGGAGAAGTAGGGAAGGGAGACTCAGTGGAAGATGGCAATTTTGCTTTCAACCCTGCCCTTACCTGGAAGTACAACTCCTCGAACTCGGCCCTGGTCTTCTTATGATGCTCCGACTTCTCCTCGTGTTCTTTCATTTCCTCTATCTCTGCCTGGACATCCTCGAATTCCTCCCATTTTTCGTCAAGCTTTTCGATTCGCGCTAATACTTGCAGAGCGTGATTTGCCGGGTCGTAACTCTTCAGGAACCGTTCTGTACGCAGCAGGAAATCGACGATGTTATTTCGCACGTTTAGCTTTGGCTTCAGCTTCTTCGTCATTGCGATGCAGTGGTCGACGAAAACTGTGAAAAAAGACGAAGCACAGCACCACAAAACACACTTGTGTCGAAAAATGGAGAGAGGCTCACCTGTGATCCCAATTGAATAGGCCTTGTATTTATTAAAACGCCCAACAGGAAACAATCGATGTCCTCCTCACGCTTCTACTAATAGTAATTGTGCTAATAGCTTCAGTGATAACGTCAACAATAGGCAGCGATCGATAGTACAAAGCCGCAAAGTTCTCCACACCATACACAAAGCCGAGAAAACAAGAAGAATGGTTGCAAAATGATCCGATCAACGGATAAGCTTCAGCCAAGTACTCACCGCGTGAGCCTGGCTAAACAGGCCGTGTATGCAACCGTATAATGATACGCGCCCCCAGTAATTGCTGGGTCCACTTCGCAGAACCACCGTTTTGGCCCTACAATCCAAATCCAGCTCCTTGATCGAATCTGTCGCCCAATGAATCGTCAGTCGGTCCCAGAAAACGTATCATATGATGATTGTCTTGACAATTGATCGTCTAAATAGCAGCTAACAAAAACGCCAACAGCATGTAGCAAATATCACCATACAGCCCAACCGTGTGCCGTTGGGGTTGATGTACTCCTCGTCCACACTTCACCCGTTCGATAAAGGAACGATGGAGAAAACTCTAGCACACAATGCAATGCCAATGATGGTGTCCAAAAAAATTATGACCCGCGGCACTAATCCTGGTCACGGCACCAATGTTCGGACCCGTCTCTTACACTATCTTGGACACTTGCGTATTCCTTCGGATTTTGGTTTTGGTAAAACCCTTTTGTCCACGACACTTCCGATTAAGCTAAAAACCATCGATTTGGAATACACTAGATTTTATTTTTTCTATAAGGAAGAACGACCGACTGACTCGACACATTTATTGGAACTGAAACTATATCTAAAAGCACAAAACAGCAATAGGCTGATAATTCAACAATGCGAGAAATATCACACTATCGGTATTGTTACGGCTCCCCCGTGCATGGGACAAAAAATGAGAGAATTTATGCTGCACGGGGGGCGCTCGGGTAGAGCGTACTAGTTAACCGGGCAAACCTGCAATCTGGAGGGTGGTCTCCTTTTAGGAGTGGCGCTTAAGACACCCATTTACAAGCGGGAAGCTCGACAGGCAGGTGGGTTACACCATCATACATCATTTAATTAAAATTTTATCTATGATAACCGTAGGAATAACTCTGTTTTTTAGTTTTCTTAGGACCTTTAAAATATTAAAACAAACCTATATTTCCTATTTGTAAGAAACCAGTGGAAGTCAGATGTATTACTAGTTTTAAATTTAAAAAATGTATTTGTTTTAGTATTTCATTATATCGTCGTATGATTTTGATCATATCATTGTATTTTATTATGATCATATTGAATTTTCAGGATGTGGAATTTCAACGTTTATATACATGTATTTTCGTTTTACGTTTTAAAATAGTCTTATATATATTATATTTATACGTAGACATCATTAATTGGCTACATGTATGTTTTTACACACATGATGTTATGTTTAGGTTGTTTCGGGGTGCGGTGCAACTGGCGTTCGATGTTCTGTTGCTTATTGGAGCAGTACCAATGCTTTTGGCAGATAGTGCTAGTTACATACTTTCAGCGTAATCTTTTCCCAACTATCCAACATCCCAGTGATTTTTCGTGGATGTACAGAGGATTTCTAGGCTTCCTTCAAAGCAATTATCATATCAACACGTTCCTTCCCATTCCCTACTTGACCAGCATTCGAGCACGACAGGCGCTGGTATTGCTCCATCCGTGGGCAGACAATCATGTTCATGCTCATGCTCAGCTCATTGTTTCAGTCTTCGTTTCGGATCTAATGCCTTTATTATTGGTTTCATTTGAGTGCGATAAAAATCTAGATATTCTGAGTCAATTAGCTCCTCGGCTAATATACCAAATGAACGATTGCTCCTATCCATAAATTTTTATCTGGTTACACTAGTTTACAGCATTTATATACTCGGTAAGCTGATCATCATTTCTAATGTTAAACTTTATGCAGAATATAAAAAAGCCAAAAAACCTCAAAACAATGAAAGTAGAACAATTTTTGAGATATGGATAAAAGTTATTTTTTTTTATAAATGAACCAAAACACATTTACTTAAAATAGAATATCTCTAACGCGAGGGATTCAAATATTTTGTCATCAAATGAAGCAAAATTAAATTTAACGCTGATCTTCTGAACATAGCATTATTCTGGGAGGACACTAATTATAAGTATATATAATGTTTTGCGATTTATTTTGAAGATTTGTAAAAAAAATGCAAAACATATGATTAATACCCAAATAACGTCAAAAAAAAATGCATATGCAGCTTAAAGTCAAAGAAAAACGAAGAAAATAAGGGCTCAATGGTGAAAATCGGTTGAAAAACGAGTAAGTTATTCTGGTTGTTGGAAAAAAGGCAGAAATGCGGGAAAAACAAGGAAATAGGCCCATCTCTCTCTCTCTCTCTCTCTCTCTCTCTCTCTCTCTCTCTCCCCCTCTCTCTTACTCTCTCTCTCTTTCTCTCTCTATCACACATACACACACACAAGATTTGGTTTACCCACTGTTCTATTGTTTCGTTAGATATTCTGGTACCTAATTTTAAAAGCTATTCGTAACCCTTCGAAACTTTACAAATAGTTACAGTTCGTTGTTCAGTTTTCGGAGTGAGAAATATGTGCGCTACAAAACGGAAATTCAAATGCAAAAATGATCCACAAAAGTTTTGTTATGACTGTGGCGTCTACATTTTTACGACACCGGTTCGATTCACTGCTTCTCTTCAATATGCGTTCCGTTTTTATTTTGAAATTTGTCCGGAGAATCTGGATAAACCGTGGGTGCCTAACGTTCTGTGTAATTCGTGCAAAACATGCCTGGCTTGGTGGATAGCAGGTAAAAGGTATGTATGGCTTACCACTGGTCTCTTTCAAATTTGTTATATACTCTCATTTCTGTCACTGTAAAGCCGCTATTTGCCCAAAACGAAAAAGGGAGTCTTCATTTGAAGATACTGCCCAGCTGGTTAACGAGGACGCAGATCAAAGCGACACAGAATTTGGAACAAAACCATCATTATTTTCCCAAGCAGAACTCAATGATTTGGTACGTGATTTGGAATTGTCGAAACAGAAATCTGAACTGCTTGCATCACACTTAAAAGAAAGAAATTTATTAGAGCCTGGTGTAAAAATTTCGTACTACACAAATCGTGATGAACAATTCGCTAAATACTTCTCCAAACAAAATAACGCTAGTTTTTGCCGAGATGTAGACGGTTTGTTCGAAGAGTTTGGGGAGGATCACAATCCAAGTGAATGGCGTTTGTTTATCGACAGCAGTAAACTGAGTTTGAAGGTTGTTTTACTGCATCAAGGAAACAGGAAACACTCGATACCGCTGGTTCATGCTGTTAACTTGAAGGAATCGTATGAATCAATGGCGCTGCTGCTGAACCTGTTAAATTATAAGCAACACTATTGGACGATTTGCTCCGATCTTAAAGTTGTTGCCATGTTGACTGGGTTACAACAGGGGTACGCAAAATACATGTGCTTTCTCTGTAAATGGGACAGCCGAGCACATAAGGAGCATTAAGTTCAAAAAGACTGGCCAAAGACGACAAGTTTGACACTTGGGAAAGAAAACGTGAAATGTGTTCCTCTCGTGGATAAAGATCAAATTATTCTCCCACCGTTACATATAAAACATGGACTCTTCAAGAATTTTGTAAAAGCGTTGGAAAAGAATGGACCTGGATTTGAATATCTGAAATCAGTATTCCCAAACATATCGGATGCAAAGATGAAGGAAGGTGTTTTCGTGGGTCCTCAAACAAAAAAAGCAGGTTTGCATGTAATTTTATTTTAAAGGTTAGAGGAGGAATAATAAAGCTGGGCTGCAAAGTGGTGAGTAGACATCTGGGATGGAGCGTGCGTCCCCGCAACATAGCTATGGTCCTCACAAGTTCCTACCTCATGCTTCCACGGGTCAAGAAATGACAAAGACCGCCAGCTAAGGGTTGCGTACTTAGCTGGTAGTGCAGCCTGGGCACTGTTGTCCTTCTGACTTCAGCTAGATTGAGAAGGTGCGTGCTGAGCGTCTGTCCACCAAGGAGGTGCGGCTCAAACAGCGTCTGTCCTGGCATCCAGCGGTTGAGTAAGAAACGCTGTATCGCGTCAACTATACATTAGGTGGCAGCCGCACCAAGGCGATGTAGGCAGCGTGACCCCGGTAAAGAAGCATGCTGAAATCTTACCCTACCACGAAAAATGGAAGTATTCTTCGTTATGTATTTGAAAACGTATTCACGTTATGTATTTGAAAAGATAAGATGGTTTTTACATTTTTTGTGGAGAGAGAGGATTATATACGACAAAGCCAAAAAAAAAAAAAAAATTCTTCGTCCAAAATAATTAATTCAAAAACTAACATTGTTTAGCATCCTACATTTTCTATTTTACAGACAAAAAGAATGATTTTTGGGTACACTAGGAAAAAAGATTTATCGAAGAATTTCCTGTCATTTTTCTTAATTTGTTTCGTTTTGGATTTATTGAGTTTCCGTTTTTGGGCAGCAATCATACCCATGTGAAATTTATTTCGCATAATTGTTTCCTTAAATTTTCTTTGCTATTTTGCTAGGCTGCCAGCTGATCAACTTTATTTCATATTATTACATTGGAATTTTCTCTATTTTAGAGTTTCAATCATCTAACATCGCAGCGGAAGATGCAAATAGCGGCATTGAATTATTATTATAGGTACATTATGTAGTATTTCTTTACAACATCGTATAATTTCCATCAAAGCATGACCTTCACATTTTCATACAACAAACCTGATTTAGGCGGTATCTGGCTTAAACACGAAACATACCTTCAATTTGTGACATCTAGCGTTGCATATATGTCCAGTATAAAATGCAGAAAATTACTGCTGTGGCACGCTTTTGAAAATTACGGAATCTGTGGTAGGCTTTTGCACTTATTGCTGAATATATTTTTCATTTCCGGTTTGCAAATGGACTTTTTACCAATTCTGCGCTGACCTGATTCGCTGTGTGCCATTTGGCTAGTGTTTGATATTACATTTCATTCTTTGTCATTACTTCATCATAACTTACACCACCATTATATTTGACAATATGTATTGTTTTATTGATTTTACTTTATAGATGATTTAAATATTACTTATCGTTTTTTGCCCATTTATCTTTAACTCCCTTCCAGTTAAATCTTCCCATTTCTAACTCGGTAGCAATAACTATTAGGTCAGCAAAAATAAAAGCAGATTGCTGTTATAAAATCAGCATCAAGTAGAAAATTGTGACAAGGGCAACAGTAAATTATAATGTATAAATGTTAGTTTTGTAAAATTTCAATAGATTTAATAAACTTTTTCAGGATACCTAAAATCAAGATCTTGGTGAAATGCTGCTATCGCTGAAAACGAACGAAAACGTGCTTAAGCGTGAACCACAGAATGCTACACTTTAATATTTTACAACATTTCTTGCATTTCAGGATCAACCGAATGAAGATCATATATTACAGATACGAATGCTTGTAGTATTTTTCATTTACATAAATGTATACACCATTATATAAATATTTCATGGGAATGGGAGGGACCATGAGGACACCCGATTGAAGCACTCTGGATGGGGAGAGTGGGAATGCCAACTTCCCATTGCTAACAGTTTGTGAATAGAGGGCGGGCTCTTCTCCCCGCCCATTGGGGCATCCTCATGTTAGATAGCTTGCTCTTTTGACCAATTGTTCAGTCTTGTTGTTGGAAGGAGATTCTCTATATCCCTGTGGATACGTATAAGTGATGTTACATATCAATCCACCCAACCCCTTTTTGGCCCTTCATACAACGGCATGATTAGGATAATCAGTGGTTATTAAAGCTTGATCAAGTCTAACAGAGGGGAGAGCCCATTGCTGTCGGACTTAGTTTCCGTGCTACAATGGGTGGTAGTACATATCACATTATAGAGGAGGAATAATAAAGCAGTAAAAATGTCTTACGTAATAGTGTATCTTCCCTATTTTATCAAGGTATCTGATATAGTCCTCATTAATGTTTGCGGAGGACTGTAGTTGACTGGTGAACTCCTAATATAATAAATACCCCTAGTAACCAATAAGCAGTTCCAAAGCGTCTTAGCGGCAGCCTATCAAGCAATTAAGTCGCCTTAAATGCAACATAAATGCCGCTTCTGGCCCAATATACGGCTGCTTTACTGCAATGCTATGATAGTGCTTCATTAATGCTATTTTGCATTCGAAATGCTCATTACAGGCTGCAAGCATTTAAATAGCATTTGAAATTCAACTTTACAACAGATATCATTCAAGATGCTGATATAATGCTAATATAATGCTTGTAGCATCTGATCTGCAGATATAGGGATGGTTTATTGCATGTACTAATGCTTATTGGTTACCTGGGACATCATTACTTCAAACCTATAATATAGGAATTTTTGAAATGTTAGTGGATAAACTTGCATGTAACATTTAAGACTTTTTTTTGCACGAATTTATCGATGTGAAAAATGGTTCGACACCACTACATATTGTGTTGTAGTTAATCTGAACAGATATCTGTCCCATCAGCTTCTTTTCAAAGGTAAATTTTTAGCAGTAAGTGAAAGAAACATATATAATAATCGAGGACCTTTCAGACTGCCACGTGATAATGTTCCAGCAGTACGAAAACACTCGAGACAGAAGTTATGAGGGTAAGGTTTTCCTGCGTATTAAATCGTACGTGTACAACAATCGCAGAATTGATAACAAACTTCGGGTTCATTGTTTCAGTATTCATTTCGGGGGCATCAAATGGTGAGTTGACGGCCTGGAAGGAGGGTGCGACCTACCTCCGGTCCTGACACATTCCTACCCCACACCTCCACGAGTCATATGATCACAAAAGACTGCCAGCTGAAACATGGAGACGCTGGTTGGCGTAGCCTGGGCAATGTTGTCATTTTGACAATAGCGAAATGCGACTGAAGATCGTGTACCTTTAAATCATATTGTATATTTTCCATTCTCATTTAATTGATAATTTCAGCATGCTTTGGAATCATCTTTGCATTCCAAAACCATTTATCTTACGAGCATGGAACTCAATTAAAGGCTCATTTTGTGTTTGAGCATTTCAGCATGAACATATAAATTTCAATTCTGAACTTCTGAACAATTTCTGTTTAAGAATAATCTGCTGCTTTTCAGAAAACCATCATACATCATTTAATTTAAATTTTATCTATGATAACCGTAGGAATAACTCTGTTTTTTTAGTTTTCTTAGGACCTTTAGGATATTAAAACAAACCTATATTTTCTATTAGTAAGAAACCAGTGGAAGTCAGATGTATTAAATGTATTTGTTTTAGTATTTCATTATATCGTCGTATGATTTTGATCATATCATTGTATTTTATTATGATCATATTGAATTTTCAGGATGTGGAATTTCAACGTTTATATACATGTATTTTCGTTTTACGTTTTAAAATAGTCTTATATATATTATATTTATACGTAGACATCATTAATTGGCTACATGCATGTTTTTACACACATGATGTTATGTTTAGGTTGTTTCGGGGTGCGGTGCAACTGGCGTTCGATGTTCTGTTGCTTATTGGAGCAGTACCAATGCTTTTGGCAGATAGTGCTAGTTACATACTTTCAGCGTAATCTTTTCCCAACTATCCAACATCCCAGTGATTTTTCGTGGATGTACAGAGGATTTCTAGGCTTCCTTCAAAGCAATTATCATATCAACACGTTCCTTCCCATTCCCTACTTGACCAGCATTCGAGCACGACAGGCGCTGGTATTGCTCCATCCGTAGGCAGACATTCATGTTCATGCTCATGCTCAGCTCATTGTTTCAGTCTTCGTTTCGGATCTAATGCCTCTATTATTGGTTTCATTTGAGTGCGATCAAAATCTAGATATTCTGAGTCAATTTGCTCCTCGGCTAATATACCAAATGAACGATTGCTCCTATCCATAAATTTTTATCTGGTTACACTAGTTTACAGCATTTATATACTCGGTAAGCTGATCATCATTTCTAATGTTAAACTTTATGCAGAGTATAAAAAAGCCAAAAAAACCTCAAAACAATGAAAGTAGAACAATTTTTGATATTATGTATGTATGTATGTAGGAAGCCACCATCCTAGCGTGGGCCTTGCCCTGCATGCGGTTCCACTTAACAGAAAGATCATGCTTTTTTACCGTTCTAAATTCAACATATTGCTGTATGAAGGGCCAAAAAGGGTTGGGCAGGCCCGTAAGCAGACACACTTACGCGAAACCTGCGGGAATAAAAGAATCTCCTTCCAGCAATATGATCCGATAAAACGAATAACAAAATACGCAATTCAGTTAAGCTTTCCACTAGATGGTTTGTTTGAAAAAGGCGCGTCAAATTCATGACAACTGTTGGAGTGGAATGTAACAATCATAAATGAAAGACACATCCCCTCCTAGACTCCGGTTGGCTGTCCACTCCATTGTCCAATTGCAACTTCAATGATGCTCTGGTGCACCCTCTCATCCCAGTATTGAAATGTTTTAAATCAATTGATTATAATAATATTCGTGCAATATAATTATAATAAGGTTCATGAATATAATAAGGAAATAAGTATTTAAAACGTGTAGGTAATTTTATACAGCAAAATGGATATAGAATTAGTAACTACAACAGCCGATCCTTGTTTTGCCTGTAAAGAGAAATAATAAACAAACAAGAAAGCCAAAACGGACTTTAGGTAATAAGTACTTATTTCTGCTGCTGATTCAGTTGCAGGTTCTTGTATTCAAGTCACTAGATACTTCTAAATCATAAGAGGAAGAAGGAAATCATATATATATATATATATATATATATATATATATATATATATATATATATATATATATATATATATATATATATATATATATATATATATATATATATATATATATATATATATATATATATATATATTTATATATATATATATATATATATATATATATATATATATATATATTTATATATATATACACGGTGTTCAATAAGTTCGAATACAAGTTTTCATCATTGCGTAGGTATGCGCCATGTACATATTCTGCATTGGTATTGGTGTCAGCTTTAGCTTCATTCATACGCTACCGAATGTGCGCGGTGTTGACATTCTGTTAGTTGTTGTTCGTTTGTTACGCGCGATGAAAGAGTATCGGGACTTCGTAATTAAGCGTTTTTTGAACGGTGAGCGACCCGGCGATATATTCCGGCTGCTGAAATCGCATGGGGTCAAGCGGAACTTTGTCTACACGACCATCAGGCGATACCGGGAGACGTCCTCGACCAATGACCGTGCGAGATCCGGTCGGCCGCGTTCAGCGAGGACGCCACGGGTCATCAAGATCGTGAGGGAGCGAATTCGGCGCAAAAAGAACCGCTCAATCCGGAAAACGGCTGCAGATCTCAACGTTTCCATTGGAACCGCTCACACCATACTCACCAAGGACCTTGGTTTCAGGCCTTACAAAAAACGTAAGGTCCATGGCGTTTCGGAGGCTACCAGCAAAAAGCGGTTGGATCGAGCTAAGAGGATCCTCTCTCGGCACGCTGGTCAGGAGTTTGTTTTTTCGGACGAGAAACTGTTCGTGCTGCAGCAGCCGCACAATGTGCAAAATGACCGGGTGTGGGCGCCATCGAGGGACAGCATTCCTGAATCCAATATAAACATCCCTCGGTTCCAAAGTGCCGCGTCGGTGATGGTTTGGGGGGCAGTATGCAAACGTGGTAAGCTACCCTTGGTGTTTATTGAAAAAAACGTCAAAATCAACGCGGCGTACTACAAAACTGAGGTTTTGGAAAAGGTTGTTGCCCCCAGTCTCCGAAGCCTCTACGGCGATGAGCACTACGTGTTCCAGCAGGACGGTGCACCAGCCCATACGGCAAATGTGGTTCAAGCCTGGTGTCGGGACAATTTAACCGACTTTCTGGACAAAACTTTGTGGCCTCCCAGCTCCCCGGACTTGAATCCTCTCGACTTTTTTGTTTGGTCCTATATGATGGCGAAGCTGAACGAATACAAGGTCAGCACTTTGGATCATTTCAAGACGGTAATTCTCAAAATCTGGGACGAAATGCCCATGCAGTCCGTGCGTGCCGCCTGCGACGCGTTCGAGAAACGTTTGAAGCTCGTTAAGGAGTACAAAGGGGGGGTCATTCCAAGAGAAATGTTGTAAACGTTCCTTGTAAACATAGCTTTCAATAACATAAATCCAAAAAATAAAAAAACATGTTTTCATTTTTTTAACAAATTTTGAAAGTGTATCCGAACTTATTGAACACCGTGTATATATATATATATATATATATATATATATATATATATATATATATATATATATATATATATATATATATATATATATATATATATAAAATACAGTGAAGGGATATTATAAAATGAACTGATACCAATTCAATTTTCATTTACATGTCTGCAGATTGTTGTCAATTGTAGAATAACTTGCGTAACCAATATGAACCTGAAAATTTAGACAATATATCATAGCCATAAGAAAAAAAAATGAATTTAAATTCTTTTTACAAAGCTTGGTAATTCCATGGATGACCTGAAATAATATATCATATTTATATAGAATAGTATATCTTAAATTTCGATGTGCTGTTCCGTTTCCTTGCTTCGCAATAATCATTTGTAGTGGATCTCGTAGGTACAATGATATTTAGTAATAAAATTAATTTAAATCTAATTATATACTTTCATTTTATATCTCAACATCAAATAATATAATGACGTAATAAAATATTAATATGAGCACGACAGTTAACGATAAAAGAATGAATATCTGTAACTAAGCTGGCCATCCTCTCATCAATAGAATTCTTCTTTTGCAGCTACTGTAGTATTAACCGTTAATATCTAGTAAGATTAATATTTGTGTTGTGCGCTGCAAAATAGAAATTCATGCATGTATGTATGTATGTAGGAAGCCACCATCCTAGCGTGGGCCTTGCCCTGCATGCGGTTCCACTTAACAGAAAGATCATTCTTTGTTACGGTTCTAAATTCAACATACTGCTGTACGAAGGGCCAAAAAGGGTTGGACAGGCCCGTAAGCAGAGACACTTACGCGAAACCTGCGGGAATAAGATAATCTCCTTCCAGCAGTGTGATCCAATAAAACGAATAACAAAATACGCAACTCAGTTAAGCTTTCCACTAGATGGTTTGTTTGAGAAAGGCGCGTCAAATTCATTACAATTGTTGGAGTGGAATGTACCAATCATAAATGAAAGACAAATCCCCTCCTAGACTCCGGTTGGCTGTCCACTCCATTGTCCAATTGCAACTTCAATGATGCCCTGATGCACCCTCCCACCCCAGTATTGAAATGTTTTAAATCAATGAATTATATTTAGGTTCACGTAATATATGTTAAATATAGAATATAATAAGGAAATATCTTTAAATAGAGTGTATGTCATTTGATACGGCAAAATGGATAGCCTGGATTGGATAATGTAGTCGAATTGTACACCTCGCATGTCGAATTTTCCAACATGGTGCTTTCCTTTCTGCTGGTTCTATGGAGCAATAACATGTAACAGGACCTTTCAACAAAATAATATCAGACGTACTCTGTGTTAACAGTTAATGTCAAAATGCTGGTCAATAGTTGTTAAAATTGTTAAAATTAATAACTTCAACTGTCGAGTCTGTGAGGAGAAATAAAAAACCAACTAGCGTCCGCCTAAATGGACTTTAAATAATAAGTACGTATGTCTGCCGCCGATTCCGTTGCAGCTTCTTGTATTCAAGGCACTAGATACTTCCTAATCATAAAAGGAAGAAGAAAGGATAAAAATAATCCTTGGACATATAAAACATAATAATTTATAGGGTATACATAACCTTTGAAGTAAAATTATGTTTATGTTAATATACAAATCATGAAAATACATGTAATGATAAAAAAGATATGATAATGATAAAAATATAATCAATATACAATGTCATATAAAATACTATATATAATATAGTAAAGGGATATTATAAAATAAACTGATAATAACATTTCTATTTTAAATTACATGTCTGCAGATTGTTGTCCTGCTTCAATTGCAGAAAAATTTGCGTATCTAAAATTAACTTGAAAATTTACACAATGTGTCATGACCATGAGAAAAAATTTGCATTTAAAATTATTTTTCAAAATTTGGTAATTCCATGGATGACCTGAAAAAATATATCATATCAAGAATAGTATATCTTAAATTTTCCTGCTCCGATTCCTTGCATCGCAATTATCATTTGTAGTGGATCTAATAGGTACTACAGTGATATAAAGAATAACATTAATTTAAATGTAATAATATACTTTTATAACATAACATAAAAAAATAGAATGACGTAGCAAAATAATATTATGAGAACGACAGTATATCTGTAAGATAGCTGGTCATCCTCTTGTCCTCTTAACCTTTTTCTGCTACTGTTATATTAACCATTAATATCTAGAAAGATTAATATTTCTATCCACAATAATAATAATAATAATAATAATAATACAAGAATATAATTAATTAATGTTTCGATCATATCTGACATCCATTGGTCCAAAGGCATCTAATGTAAACATTATGCTGGAATAATGAAAAACAAATTGAGCCATTAATGCTTGTAATATTGTTCCATGCACATAAGATGAATGGTTTCGGAATGCAAAGATGATCTCAAAGCGTGCTGAAATTATTAATTGAATGTAGATGTTCGCACCCCCTCACTTCGCTATTGTCAATTTGACAACATTGCCCAGGCTACGCCAACCAGCGTCTCCATGTTTCAGCTGGCAGTCTTTTGTGATCATATGACTCGTGGCGGCGTGAGGTAGGTACTTGTGAGGACCAGAGGTCAGTCGCACCCTCCTTCGAAGTTGTCAACTCACCATTTGAAGCCCTGCGCTGCAAAACAGAAATTCATATGCTTAAAAGAACAACAAAACTTTTGTTATGCCTGTGGCGTCTACATTTTTACGACACCGGTTCAATTCACTGCTTCTCTTCAATATGCGTTCCGTTTTTATTTTGAAATTTGTCCGAAGAATCTGGCTAAACCATGGGTGCCTAACGTTCTGTGTAATTCGTAAAACGTTCTGTGTAATTCGTGCAAAACATGCCTGGCTAGGTGGATAGCAGGTAAAAGGTATGTATGGCTTACCACTGGTCTCATTCAAATGTGTTATATACTCTCATTTCTGTCACTGTAAAGCCGCTATTTGTCCTTTGATAAGCCAGTTATTTGGAATGAACCTTTTTGCCATGCTACGGATTGTTATTTCTGCCGAAGTTCAACAACATGGCCGCCATAAGTCGGTGCAGTATGCTGATGTGCAATCCGTAGAAAACCCCCACTCCTCATTCGAATTCAAACCGGTACCCTATTTGCCCAAAACGAAAAAGGGAGTCGTCATTTGAAGATACTGCCCAGCTGGTTAACGAGGACGCAGATCAAAGCGACACAGAATTTGGAACAAAACCATCATTATTTTCCCAAGCAGAACTCAATGATTTGGTACGTGATTTGGAATTGTCGAAACAGAAATCTGAACTGCTTGCATCACACTTAAAAGAAAGAAATTTATTAGAGCCTGGTGTAAAAATTTCGTACTACACAAATCGTGATGAACAATTCGCTAAACACTTCTCCAAACAAAATAACGCTAGTTTTTGCCGAGATGTAAACGGTTTGTTCGAAGAGTTTGGGGAGCATCACAATCCAAGTGAATGGCGTTTGTTTATCGACAGCAGTAAACTGAGTTTGAAGGCTGTTTTACTGCATCAAGGAAACAGGAAACCCTCGATACCGCTGGCTCATGCTGTTAACATGAAGGAATCGTATGAATCAATGGCGCTGCTGCTAAATCTGTTAAATTATAAGCAACACTATTGGACGATTTGCTCCGATCTTAAGGTTGTTGACATGTTGACTGGGTTACAACAGGGGTACGCAAAATACATGTGCTTTCTCTGTAAATGGGACAGCCGAGCACATAAGGAGCATTAAGTTCAAAAAGACTGGCCAAAGAGCACAAGTTTGACACTTGGGAAAGAAAACGTGAAATGTATTCCTCTCGTGGATAAAGATCAAATTATTCTCCCACCGTTACATATAAAACATGGACTCTTCAAGAATTTTGTAAAAGCGTTGGAAAAGAATGGACCTGGATTTGAATATCTGAAATCAGTATTCCCAAACATATCGGATGCAAAGATGGAGGAAGGTGTTTTCGTGGGTCCTCAAACAAAAAAAGCAGGTTTGTACTTTTTTTTTAAAGGTTAGAGGAGGAATAATAAAGCTGTAAGGAGTGTATCGAATATAAGCTATCCACATACATTTGCGTTGTACGCATGTATTTGTGATGGTTTTTTATGCTCTGAACACTGCATGCTGTGCGTTTGACTGTCAGCTTTCTTTTGTTTACTTGTTTGTGCGGTTCAAATTCTGCGTTTTCAAAATGTCGCGTATTGAAAAGGATGTGAAAAATAAGGTTCTGGACACATGGCTAAGTGAGAAGGGTATTACTATGCGAAAATTGGCAAAACGGTTTGGAATTCATCATGTGAGTGTTAAAACCATCATTAATAAGTTTGGGGAACACTATTCTTTGGATGAGCTACCAGGAAGAGGCAGAAAACCCGGTTTTTCCAACCCGAAACTGGAGCAGAAAGTGGTATCTCTAATCATGAAGAACAAATCAATGTCAATACGTGATTGGGCCAAAAAAGCAGGAACGAGTGTCGGAATGATCCAGCGTATCAAGAGGCAAAACCACCTGAAGACCTACAAGAAGCAGAAAATCTCGAAACAAAGTGCAGAACAGAAGAAGCGAGCAGCAACAAGGGCCCGGAAATTGTATTCGCGTCTTTTGCAGCGGTCGGATGCATGGTTTTGATGAGATCTATGTAAAGGAGGACTCAAAAACCCTTCCAGGTCCACAATACTTTACTGCCGTCGTTGGGGAGGATGTGAGCGATGCGGACAGGTCGATTCAAGTGGAGAAATTCGGTCGAAAGGTACTGGTATGGCAAGCAATATGTTCCTTTGGTTTGAAGTCAACCATTTTTTACACTACCGGAACTATAAATGCGGAAATCTATCGATCTGAGTGTCTCCAGAAGAGATTGTTGCCTTTATATAAGAAGCATAGTACACCTCCACTGTTTTGGCCGGATTTAGTGTCGGCTCACTATGCGAAAACCACTCTCAATTGGCTTGCGGAAAAGGGTATAGATTTCGTTGAGAAAAATATCAATCCACCAAATTGCCCTCAGCTTCGACCCATCGAACGTTACTGGGCAATCGTGAAGAGGGTCTTCAAGAAGACTGGTAAGGCAGCTGGGAACATGCAGGAGTTCAAAAAAATTTGGGCTCAAGCATCCAAAAAATGCGATTCAACACTTGTCCGGAACTTGATGAAGAGCATTCGATCCAAAGTTCGAAAATTCGTGAAGGAATAACTTAAATTTCATCCGGTCTTCATTATGTTCAAGTTTAACCTCGTACAATAAAGGATCCATTTTTTGTATGAATAAAATATCGGTTTTCAACATAATTTGAAAGAAAGTTTGTGGATAGCTTATTTTCGATACACTCCTTAAAAATGTCTTACGTAATAGTGTATCTTCCCTATTTTATCAAGGTATCTGATATAGTCCTCATTCATGTTTGCGGAGGACTGTAGTTGACTGGTGAACTCCTAATATAATAAATACATCATTATTTCAAACCAATAGTATAGGAATTTTTGAAATGTTAGTGGATAAACTTGTATGTAACACTTAAGACTTTTTTTTGCACGAATTTATCGATGTGAAAAATGGTTCGACACCACTACATATTGTGTTGTAATTAATCTGAACAGATATCTGGCCCATCAGCTTCTTTTCAAAGGTAAATTTTTAGCAGTAAGTGAAAGAAACATATATAATAATCGAGGACCTTTCAGACTGCCACGTGACAATGTTCCAGCAGTACGAAAACACTCGAGACAGAAGTTATGAGGGTAAGGTTTTCCTGCGTATTAAATTGTACGTGTGCAACAATCGCAGAATTGAGAACAAACTTCGGGTTCATTGTTTCAGTATTCATTTCGGGGGCATCAAATGGTGAGTTGACGGCCTGGAAGGTGCGACCTACCTCCGGTCCTGACATATTTCTACCCCACACCTCCACGAGTCATATGATCACAAAAGACTGCCAGCTGAAACATGGAGACGCTGGTTGGCGTAGCCTGGGCAATGTTGTCATTTTGACAATAGCGAAATGCGCTGAAGATTGTGTACCTTTAAATCATATTGTATATTTTCCATTCTCATTTAATTGATAATTTCAGCATGCTTTGGAATCATCTTTGCATTCCAAAACCATTTATCTTACGAACATGGAACTCAATTAAAGGCTCATTTTGTGTTTGAGCATTTCAGCATGAACATATAAATTTCACTTCTGAATTTCTGAACAGCTACTATTTTCATAAAATACTGGCATATTGCGTTTTGTGACTAGAATAGTACGAATAAAACATTTTAAAAGATATGTTTTAGAATAATCTGCTGCTTTTCAGAAAAACATCATACATCATTTAATTAAAATTTTATCTCAGATAACCGTAGGATTAACTCTGTTTTTTAGTTTTTTTAGGACCTTTACGATATTAAAACAAACCTTTATTTTCTTTTTAGTAACAAACCAGTGGAAGTCAGATGTATTACTAGTTTAAAATTTAAAAAAATGTATTTGTTTTAGTATTTCATTATATCGTCGTATGATTTTCATCATATCATTGTATTTTATTATGATCATATTGAATTTTCAGGATGTGGAATTTCAACGTTTATACACATGTATTTTCGTTTTACGTTTTTAAATATTCTTATATATATTATATTTGTACGTAGACATCATTAATTGGCTACATACATGTTTTTACACACATGATGTTATGTTTAGGTTGATTCGGGGTGCGGTGCAACTGGCGTTCGATGTCCTTTTGCTTATTGGAGCAGTACCAATGCTTTTGGTAGATAGTGCTAGTTACATACTTTCAGCGTATCGTTAACCAAAACGAACCCTGCTGCTAATCTTTTCCCAACTATCCAACATCCCAGTGATTTCTCGTGGAAGTGCAGAGGATTTCTAGGCTTCCTTCAAAGCAATTATCATATCAACACGTTCCTTCCCATTCCCTACTTGACCAGCATTCGAGCACGACAGGCGCTGGTATTGCTCCATCCGTAGGCAGACATTCATGTTCATGCTCATGCTCAGCTCATTGTTTCAGTCTTCGTTTCGGATCTAATGCCTCTATTATTGGTTTCATTTGAGTGCGATCAAAATCTAGATATTCTGAGTCAATTAGCTCCTCGGCTAATATACCAAATGAACGATTGCTCCTATCCATAAATTTTTAGCTAGTGTATTACAGCATTTATATACTCGGTAAGCTGATCATCATTTCTAATGTTAAACTTTATGCAGAATATAAAAAAGCCAAAAAACCTCAAAACAATTAAAGTAAAACAATTTTTGAGCTATGGATAAAAGTTATTTTTTTTTTATAAATGAACAAAAACACATTAACTTAAAATAGAATATCTCCAACGCGTGTGATTCAATTTCAAATATTTTGTCATCAAATGAAGCAAAATTAAATTTAACACTGATCTTCTGAACATAGCAATATTCTGGGAGTAATAGTTTCGACGCTAATTATAAGTATATATAATGTTTTGCGATTTATTTTGAAGATTTGTAAAGAAAATTGTGCAAAACATATGATTAATACCCAAATAACGTCGAAAAAAAAGAAAATTGCATATGTAGCTTAAAGTCAAAGAAAAAGGAAGAAAATAAGGGCTCATGGTGAAAATCGGTTGAAAAATGAGGAAGTTATGCTGGTTTTTGGAAAAAGTGCAGAAATGCGGGAAAAAACAATTTGAATGAAATACGCCCATTACTCTCTCTGTCTCTCTCCCTCTCTCTTCCCCTCTCTATCTCTCTCTCTCTCTCTCTCTCTCTCTCTCTTTCTCTCTCTCTCTCTCTCTCACACACACACACACACACACACACACACACACACACACACACACACACACACACACACACACACACACACACACACATTTGGTTTACCTACTGTTCTATTGTTTGGTAAGATATTCTGGAACCTAATTTTAATAGCTATTGGTAACCCTTCGAAACAAAACAAATTGTGACAGTTCATTGTTCAGTTATCGGAGTGAGAAAAATGTGCGCTGCAAAACGGAAATTCATATGCAAAAATGATCCACAAAAGTTTTGTTATGCCTGTGGCGTCTACATTTTTACGACACCGGTTTGATTCACTGCTTCTCTTCAATCTGCGTTCCGTTTTATTTTGAAATTTGTTCGGAGAATCTGGATAAACCATGGGTGCCTAACGTTCTGTGTAATTCGTGCAAAACATGCCTGGCTTGGTGGATAGCAGGTAAAAGGTATGTATGGCTTACCACTGCTCTCATTTAAATTTGTTATATACTCTCATTTCTGTCACTGTAAAGCCGCTATTTGTCCTTTGATAAGCCAGTTATTTGGAACTTCTGCCGAAGTTCAACAACATAGCCGCCAAAAGTCGGTGCAGTATGCTGATGTGCAATCCGTAGAAAACCCCCACTCCTCATTCGAATTCAAACCGGTACCCTATTTTCCCAAAACGAAAAAGGGAGTCGTCATTTGAAGATACTGCCCAGCTGGTTAACGAGGACGCAGATCAAAGCGACACAGAATTTGAAACAAAACCATCATTTTTTCCCCCAGCAGAACTCAATGATTTGGTACGTGATTTGGAATTGTTGAAACAGAAATCTGAACTGCTTGCATCACGCTTAAAAGAAAGAAATTTATTAGAGCCTGGTGTGACAATTTCGTACTACACAAATCGTGATGAACAATTCGCTAAATACTTCTCCAAACAAAATAACGCTAGTTTATGCCGAGATGTAAACGGTTTGTTCGAAGAGTTTGGGGAGCATCACAATCCAAGTGAATGGCGTTTGTTTATCGACAGCAGTAAACTGAGTTTGAAGGCTGTTTAACTGCATCAAGAAAACAGGAAACCCTCGTTACCGCTGGCTCATGCTGTTAACATGAAGGATTCGTATGAATCAATGGCGCTGCTGCTAAATCTGTTAAATTATAAGCAACACTACTGGACGATTTGCTCCGATCTTAAGGTTGTTGCCATGTTGACTGGGTTACAACAGGGGTACGCAAAATACATGTGCTTTCTCTGTAAATGGGACAGCCGAGCACATAAGGAGCATTAAGTTCAAAAAGACTGGCCAAAGAGGACAAGTTGGACACTTGGGAAAGAAAACGTGAAATGTGTTCCTCTCGTGGATAAAGATCCAATTATTCTCCCACCGTTACATATAAAACTTGGATTCTTCAAGAATTTTGTAAAAGCGTTGGAAAAGAATGGACCTGGATTTGAATATCTGAAATCAGTATTCCCAAACATATCGGATGCAAAGATGGAGGAAGGTGTTTTCGTGGGTCCTCAAATAATAAAAATTATTGAAGACAAACATTTCTTCGCATTTTTTGCTGCTGATGAGCAAGAAGGGTGGAAATCATTTCGACTGGTTGTTGCGAATTTTCTAGGAAACACTAAAAGTGCGGATCATGTTGAAGTTATTGCGATTTTGCTGGAAAACTATAAGAAAATAGGTAATATTAAATCTAAAAATAACTTATCAAGTTACCCATGTTTCATGTACATAGTTTATAACTCCTTGCTCGTCATGACTATAGGTTGAAAATCCATATCCTCCACTCACATTTGGATATCTGCCCACCGAATCTTGGCGACGAAAGTGATTAGCACGGTGAATGATTCCACCAACAAATGATGCAAATAGAAGGACGCTATCAAAGCTTTTGGGACGAATCAATGCTGGGTGACAACTGTTGGATTCTAGTTAGAGAAACCAAAACGACGCATAAACGACGAAGCTCAAGTTTGAATAATTTTTATGTTTTAATAAACTTATTTTAAAGAAGTTTGCCTATTGTGCAAATGACAAAAAAGGTGTGTGTGTGTGGGGGGGGGGGGGTGTTTGTGTGTGTGTGTTTGTGTGTGTGTGAGAGAGAGAGAGAGAGAGAGAGAGAGAGAAAGAGAGAGAGAGGGAGAGAGCGATGGGCGTATTTCTGTCGAATTTCTGTTTTTTCTCGCATTTCCGCACTTTTCCAAAAACCAGCATAACTTCCTCATTTTTTTACCGATTTGTACCATTGAGCCATAATTTTCTTCTTTTTTTACTTTGGCTTTAAGCTACACACACAATATATTGTTTTGTTGACGTTATTTTGGCATTAAACATATGTTTTGCACAATTTTTTTACAAATCTCAAAAAAAAAAATCGCAAAATAAATATAATATAAATAACGTTGAAACTATTACTCTTAGAATATTATAATGTTGCAAAGATCAGTGTTAAATTTAATTTTGCTTCATTTGATGACAAAATATTTGAAATTGGATCACACGCGTTGGAGATATTCTATTTTAAGTAAATGTGTTTTTGTTCATTTATTATAAAATCTACTTTTATAATAACTCAAAAACTGTTCTACTTTAATTTTTTTTGAAGGCATTTTTGAATTTTGAATTCTGCACAAAATTTCACATGAGAAACATTTGTCGAATTATAAAGTTCATCACTTTTGATTTATTTTATAAACTAATGTTATTTACTGTGGATCGCAATAACTATAAAACAATAATCATGATGTGCTGCGATTTCAAAACATTTGTACTTGAATTTGTGTGGTGTGTTATAATCTCTTCATCAAATGAAAGCTACTTTTTAAAGCAATGAACAATCGTCTGAAACATGAATAAAAATATTTTTTCAGTGTTTAAATGTAATTTTTTTTAAACTATAATGTTTTTAAATGACATTTTTAATTACAGACAAACCCTTCCTAATGGTACATTGTATTTCCTACCATTCATGGGACACTTATTTCGTACTGAAGTACACGATACTACGTATCGTTGCAAAGTTTCGTACCTTCACTACATTGTAATTAGCAAAGATGTAAGAGTTCGTGCAAGTAAGTTGTAAATAATTTCAACTGAAAATCAAATAAAACTTATTTTATTATATTTTTCAAAATAGTTGTACGACAACCATACGAAATAACAGTAGCGAAAACTGACGTAGTCCTCGGTAGTACTGCATTCCTACAATGCCACATTTCGCCTCATGTCCGAGAATTTGTTCATGTTTCGGCATGGTACCGTGATTTGGAGATGTTGAGTCCTGATCGATCAGAACTAGGTAAGTATTTGGAAGTTTTTTGTACTCTTATGGCATGTTTTCTTAAACATATATTTTATTTAGGAAAACGTTACATCGTTACGTCTCCTACTGGTGATTTATGCATAAGAAACGTCAATATCGACGATAGGCAGAAACAATTTTCCTGCGTGTCAACTGATGCACTTACAGGAGAAAGAAAAATAAGCGCATCTGTGTTTTTGTCAATAAAAGGTAAAAGTTACATTGCATGTTCCATAGTTTATTGCAAGAGCCTTGTGCATCACACAACCAAGAATTTTTATGGAAAGGGGTAATATGGCTCTTTACGAAATAAAAAAAAAACTTTCTTCATACGCGAAAGAAACCAGTCATTTCGGAAAATGGCTCGATAAAGCAGATTTCAGTATTTTGCATTGTGAAGTTGCAATATTAGAATGCCTCTATATGCCCAGCAAAAAAATATTTTCATTTACTCGATTTTTGTATGTTGGAGGAAAACTCAAGAGTGACACAATAGGCTATGTTTACATTATTGAGTTTTCTGAAATAGTTTTCTTCATACTCCAGATACTCAATCTCCACACTTTTCAACCCTTACACAACTTTTCATCGGATGGAAAATCTCATTTGAGCTAGTTATAAACAACATTTTCTGACACCTTTCATTTGGAGGGTGTTTTTGATATTTCTAGGGTTTTTTTTTCATTAGGGCGAATCTACAATTGAGAGATTCTCTCCGGGCTCGCTCTCTTTCATTCATTACAGCGCCATTATAAAACTTTCGAGGGATTCTTTAGTACAGATCGAAACACAACAGTGCTGGCTAGCATACTATACAAATAGTAGAATGAAAAACGTAAAGGTGATTGGTTTATGAATGAAAGAGAGTGAGCCCGGAAAGAGTCTCTCAATTGTAGATTCGCCCTAATGAATAAAAACCCTAGATTTGTTCGTCGTCAATCGCGAGTTGCTGACAGGGTGTGTAACAATTAAGTTCTTCAGAATTAATACGATGCGAAACCATATCGAAACCAAGAGCACCGAGAATTTACAATGGTCTTAGTTGTAGACCATTGCAAATTCTAGGTGCTCTTTTTGTTTGAAAGCTGATGCAACGGGCTTTGCATGGGTCCGGTAACTGAAGTTCTACATTGAAACAAACAGATAAATTCAGCGCCAACATTAGATAAGGACGAATCAGCTTTTGTAAACAAACACTTTGTCTGCTAATTTATCGGAAATACAATTCCTTCAAATTGAATATATCAGCGGACGAGATAAAACTCCTCTTCCTTGAAGAGTGCTTAATTTGTATTTGTGACCTTTTGTTCAAGAGAAAATGATTGTTTACTATTGTTTACAAAAGCAGATTCACCCTAATCTAATATTGGCGCTGAATTGATCAAAACAATAACATTTTGTTTCAAATTCATACAACTTCACTTGAAAACAAGTCTTTTTTTGAAAATGCACTGGTTAAGTTCAACTTGTTAGCCCTTGAATTTCACCACTCGCCGCAGACGATCGATGAACACATGGTATCAATTGGTTAAAATTGCTTGGATGTATGTAGGCTCCATGAAATGCTCTCACATAAACTGATTTGATTGATTTTTACATCGGTTTGCTAGAAAAATAATTTTCTCAGGCCTATCTGACGTAATCATTTTGTTAGCCGGCGGTCGAACAGCTGATTTTGCACTGAAATTGTCATTGAACTCGCAAATAAAAGTGAATTCAGAAAATGTCCAGAATAGAGACTGGGATCAAATTGCAAATAAAATATGATGCTGCTAATGATAACTAAAGTTGCTCTCGTTTTGGCCGCTTACACCCGTTTAAAAGATCTAAAATTTAATCAAATTTAAAACCGATTCTGATTCCAGTGACAGCAAATTGAAAAGTAAATTTGTTCTATTCTTTTTCCTTTTGATAGAAGAATGAGTATTTGCTGAATATTTTGTCAAGGCACTCGGGAGGGCAGTATTTTACTTTTACTATTATGTTTGACAAGAATGGTAGAACATTGATATTTAAATTAATAATGTATCTTCAAATAATCTCTTTACTTAACCCGATAAGATTACTTGGCTGATTCTGCTCCTGTTAGTACACAGCGTCCTGTAACCGAAATAACAGCGGATGTCGGTCAAAATATACAGCTACCGTGTAGCGTTCAAGGCGATCCTCAACCAGTGTTCACGTAAGTACAACTACTAATTCTTCTTAGATTTTCGAACATGGGGTATTTAGTTTCAATATTTACTGAAGGTATGCGCACAGCTAAATCTAACCAAAGAACAACTCGCAGTATAACATTATTTTAATTTATTCCTAAATCCGGAAAAAAAATCATCGTAACAAAGGGTTATTCGGACTTGTTATATCCGTATGCTCTAACTTTACGTATGCTGCCGTTCATTAAGTTCTGCGCAGTGTCCTCAGTAACCATTTTCTCCCACTTTTTATCAAAATGTTTCATATTATTTGCTTCTCCTTTCGATTTCCCTGTCGCTTCACAATGGCCCAATGTCTTTCATTTGGATGAAGTTCTGGTGTGTTCGGAGGATTACAGTCCTCTGGTACAATGTAGACGTTGTTTCCTGCAGCTACTTTACCATATTGGCGCCAAATCAGGCCAAAACAACATAGAACTCGTGTGCTTTTGGATAAATGGTTGTAGCCGTTTTTGCAGACACTCGTTGACGTAAACTTGTTGGTTAATCGTATCTGTAGTTAAGAAGATTTTGCTCTTCAAACCACCACTACAAATAGCCTACCACCACATATATTTTATAGAGAACTTCGACAACTTTTTGGCTTGAAATGATCGTCAACCTTGCCACGTTGTAATGAGGTATAAAACTCAAGACCAGGAAGCTGCTTGAAGTCTGCATAGATCTTTGTTTCATCATAACCACGCAGTCAAAATTTGTTAGAAATTTGTCGTAAAGCTTAAGCACTCTTTTTTTCGAATTGGTTTCCTGCTTCTCGTTCCTGTTAGGGGTTTTTATTACCTTGAACGACCTATATCCTGCCGCTTTCTAAACGAAAGAATACGATGTTTTGAACTTTTTAGCCACATCTCGGATGGAAAGGTTCGAGTTTTGCTTAATCAGCCGAAGCACTGCATCCCTCTGGGATTTAAAGTTGTCGTTTCGCTTGCTGCCAGATCCGTGGGTGGAATTACCTAGTTCGAAATGTACCACTTTTGGTATGGCGCTAGTGACGATTTAAAAATTTTAAGCTCGATTCACAACGGATTATATTTATATACAATATTTCTTCTACCAAACTACTTGTATCAGTAATTTGGATAAAACATTATAATACCTGGCTGATAAACAATGAAAAAATACTATCGCTATAATAACCACTCAACTAAGAACAACACGGTAGATTCTTCTCTCAAATCAAATCAACGACAAAACACGACAACTTCCGCCGTTAATATGGTGTTTGCTGCATATAGCCTTCAAGAAAACCGAGCTGTCAAATGAGCACCACGCACAACAGCAAGTTTTCGGCTTCACGATTGTTGTTCGTGGATGACAGCAGCTTCAGTACTGTGGTTTCAAAACGCTACTTACTGTTGAATGAGGGACTCCGAGTGATTTTTTCATGTTATGATGCGGCACAGACCATCCGTTGGCAATACTATTCAACATTTCTTTGAGAGAAGGCAGATTCCCAACGAATTGAAAACTATCCGTCATGCTCCCTGTTCACAAAAAAAAGAGATAAGCAGTATGTGGAAAACTATCGAGGCATTACTTTATTGAGTGCTTGTTCCAAGGTGTTTGAGATTGTCATCAATGATATGCTGTTTTCCAGCTGCAGAATTTATATATCAGCTGACCAACACGGATTTTACCCCAAGTGATCAGTTTCTACAAACCTTGAGCAATTTTCCTCATTTTGCAAGCGTAACATAGATGCCGGTTCACAAGTTGACGTTATTTACACATACCTTAAAGCTGCCTTTGACCGAGTTGATCATAGGATACTTCTTCTCAGGCTTGACAAATTGGGGATTTCTGGAGATCTTATTACATGGTTTAAATCGTACCTTACGAATCGTCGTCTTTGCATAAAAATAGGATCTGTAACATCGAAGTGTTTTTCCAGCGTTTCGGGCGTTCCACAAGGGAGCAACTTGGGCCCACTTCTCTTTTATATTTATATCAACGAACTATCAGAAATACTGCCACATGGATGCCGTCTCTTCTACGCGGATGATGTTAAGATATACTTTATCGTGAAGTGCATCCAGGATTGCCATACATTACAGAAACTGAATGACCGATTCGAGGAGTGGTGCACTAGAAACTTGTTAACGGTTAGTATTCCTAAGTGCAATGTAATAACATTTCATCGGAAAATTAACCCAATCAGTCATAACTACAACATTCGCAGCCAACCTCTGGTTCGTGTCGATCACATACCTGACTTAGACGTTATCATTGATACTGGACTCACATTTCGGCTCCATAACGATGGCATCATTGCAAAAGTCAATAGACAACTTGGATTCATATCTGAAGTGACTAATGAATTCCGTGACCCTCATTGCCTTCGGTCTCTCTATTGCACTCTAGTTCGCTCAGTTTTAGAGTCAAATGCAGTCGTATCAACAATCAATATGAATCAAGCGATTTGAAATTGGTTCACTGTTGTAGAACCCCTAGTTCTGAAGTACACCTTGCCGTCTGCACCTTGCTAAACACTCTTGCGCTCTTCATTTCCTTTCGGTACTAATATCTTTGGCTTTGTTTTGATGCGCTATCTTATTTTGACAGAATATTTGAGGGTGTGTTGGTGCGAGTTACGTTATTAGGGGCGCATCATTATGCTTGGGATCGAGCTTGGGAACGGTGTGCTAGTACTTCCTGAGCCAAAAAATATATTCATTTTCTTCAGGACTATCTAGCCGCTGGTCGTATGGTATCAGAATTGAAGCAGTACTAAAGAGATTCGTGAGCTATGCCCTCCGCGACCATCCATGGCGAGATCCCACGAATTTACAACCATATGAACTGTTAAGGAGCAGAGCTACCTCCGCCTTCGATATTCGTTGATGGTGCTCCCCAACACTCGCCGGTGGATAATAGACAAACAAAAGCACCACATTGAGCTACTGCTCATCCAGTCCAATAAATAACACACAGTTCAGTCTTTTCTACAAACCCGCACGATTTACATTTATTCCACGTTATACTTTATTACTAATTAAGCACATTTATTTCTCTACAGCACATACAAAAATTTATTAACTATCAACTAACAACTAACTAACTAACAGAAAAACCGAATACTGCACACATAACGATATTAAAATTGCCCGCGCGACCTCCGGACTCGATCGGTGGTTTGTTGTGATCTGATCACAAGGCATTATTTTCGTCATCAACTGACCGTTGTCGCCCATGCGATGTTCTGGATCGGGTCTATGAGTGACCACTCATCTCTCGCTCTGTATATTGGCAGCCTCTTTGACGACGGCGACGCTCGATCCAACCGCTCTCCAATTGTTTGATCGATGACCCATATTCCGCTCGGCTTGTTGGTTCAGGGAAAGTAGGTCACTTTTGTGCATCGCAATACGGTGATGTAGTTAGGTTGGCTACTTCCAAACATCCTCACCCACCCTGAAATAGCCGATTTCTGAAATTATATAAAATCCTCTTCGGTAGGAATGGGAAAGGGAAAGGATGCTGCTCTAAACTGACTACAGCGAAATTGTGGTTGTATCGGGGACCGGTAAGAAACATAACTTCTCTACTGGACGTTTCAGTATTCCAGTAGCCGTTTGAGTGTGACTACACGTACCACTCCATTGTCACCTGGATGAAGCAGCTGAATCCGTCCCATCTTCCACTTCATCGGAGGTTGATTCTCTAAGTTCGGTTCAGGTAGGGCTTGCAGGGAGGAACCAATCAAGAAGTGAGCTGGCGTTAGAGGCTCCAAATCATTAGGATCATCGGAAATTGCTGTGAGAGGTCTCGAGTTGAGACACGCTTCAACTTGTACAAGCAACGTATTGAGATCCTCTACCGAACCTGAAGTTTCACCAATGACCTTGAGAAGGTGGTTTTTAGCAGATCGAACAGCCGCCTCCCACAACCCTCCGAAATGAGGGGCACTGGGTGGATTAAAATGCCACTGAATTCCATCCTCAGAACACTTCTTGACGACCTTTTCACGATGGTCTGCGCTTGTCATTAGTTTTAAAAACTTCCGGCATTTTCCTTTTCGCTCCAACGAAATTGGTACCATTGTCTGAATAAATATCCTGACATTTTCTACGCCTGCTGATGAAGCGACGTAACGCTTGCAAAAAACGATCTGTGCTTAGGTCAGTCACCAACTCTAAATGTACTGCCTTCGTGCAGAGACACACGAAAATCGCTACGTAAACCTTGACTACTGCCCGCCTTGGTGCAGGTCTTACGTACAGGGGTCCAAAATAATCCACGCCGGTCTGCGAGAACGGCCTTGACGCGGTAACTCGTGGTGCTGGCAGCTCCCACATGAACTGCTGAACGGGTGAAGGCTTGGCACGAAAACATTTTAAACACTGGTGGACGACATTTCTAGCGACATTCCTTCCACCTAGTGGCCAGAATCTTAAACGCACAGCTCCAAGTAGTAGTTGAGGTCCTGCATGTAGAAGTTGTTGATGACTTATGACAAGCAGGAAGCACCATCGGGTGTTTAGTATCCTCTCGTTCAAAAGAGTGACCTAGCCGTCCACCAACTCTGATGACTTGTTCCTCAGAAATGTAGGGATTGAACCATCTCAGTGATGATTTTCTGGGAACCGGTTCACCCTTCAACAATGCCTACCACTCCTCGACGAAAACCTCCTTCTGAATGCGACGAACTATAACGAATTCTGCCTCTTTCAGCTCGCTAGTTGATAAATTTTCTGTCGAATTTCTGTTTGGCGCATCTTTCTGCAGTAAACGCATAAGCCGTAGCCAGTACGCAGTTCGACGAATGAGGATCGTGTATGAATTGAATTTCGCCAAATACCAGTCGTTGAACTCTGCATATTCCGAAACTGCGAAAGCGACCGTTGAACGTCGCCTTTCCTGTCCTGCTTCCTCCACAGGATGTTCGATTGATGAATGGAGCCATTTTTCCGGAGTTTCCTTCAGCCAACCTGGCCTTTCCCACCAGAAGATATTCTTTACTATATTCTTCGGAGAAATTCCTCTGGAAATCAAATCTGCTTTATTCTCCTTTGCCAGGAACGTGTTGCCATTGTGAAGAATCGGTGATAGTCTGGATTTTGGCTACCCGATTACCGACGTATGTACTCCAGATGTTTGGAGATGCCTGAATCCACCGCAGAACGCATGTTGAGTCGACCCAGAAGTACGTTCGAGTGGGTATCCTGATTGCATCTCAAACCTTCTCGTACAACTGCGCTGATAAAAGTGCACCACACAACTCCAACCTTGGTATGGATTGCGTCTTCAATGGTGTCACCTTCGATTTTGAGGATAACAGCTGAACCTTGATCCTTCCTTCTATATCTTGACTCCGTACATAAACGCATGCGCCATATGCCTTATTCGAAGCATCAGAAAAGCAGTGTACCTCAATCAACTCTGCTTCTGGAATGACCACGCAACGGCTCATTCGAACTTCGTTCAGTAGAGTAATATGTCCTCCACCTCTCACCCACCGTCGAGGGCAATGGCTGGTCCCATTCCAATGCCTGATCTTGCTTGGTCCTAGTTTTCCATAAAAGCTGCATTATGACCATTGCCGTGGTAATAGCAGCACCAAGAAGTCCTTATGGATCGAAGAGAGTTGCAATAACTGAGAGTACTTGGCGTTTGGATGGATATTGTTCAGATGGCCAAGCTGGAATTTCGAACTGGAACTTCAGTTGGTCGGTGTTCGGTATCCATGTCAATCCTAATGTCTTGATTGTTGGGTCTTGGGCTAGAATTATTCCTCCTGAGTCAGGTATCGCCAAATTATTTTCGGAGACTCCTTCCAAAACATTCGGACAGTTGGATGCCCACTTGCGTAACCGAAATCCTCCCCTTGACATCATTTCTTCGAGCTGCTGCCTGAGCTCCAGTGCCGATCCTACGGTATCTGCTCCCGTTATGACGTCGTCCATGTACGTGTCATCAGTAGTTGCCCTTGCGGCAAGCGGATACTTGTTTTCTTCCTCCGTTGCCAACTGATTCAGTGTTCGGGTTGCGAGGAACGGCGCTGATTTTGTCCCATAGGTAACAGTGTTGAGCTCGAATACGCTGACGGGCTCTGACGGATCAAAGCGCCATAGGATGCATTGGAGAGGCCTATCCACGTGCAGAACAAAGATTTGCCTGAACATTTTCTCCACGTCAGCTACGAGCATGATATGTTTCATACGACTCCGAAGCATAATCGACCGTAGATCCTCCTGTACTATGGGTCCAACCATTAATACATCATTTAGTGACACACCGGACGACGTCTTGCACGACGCGTCAAAGACTACTCGAACCTTCGTAGTCGTACTTGCTTCCTTGATTACGGGATGATGCGGTAAATAACATCTCCTTTCAAGAGTAGAAAAATCCTCAACCTTCCTCATGTGGCCTAACTGGATGTACTCCGCCATGAATTGGTGATATTGTTCCCGTAGACTAGCATCCCTTGCCAATCTACGTTCCGTACCTTGAAGACGCCGGAATGCGATGTCCCATGACTCGCCCAACTTACAAACTGCGTCTTCATCCTTTGGTAGAGAAACAGAGTACCGACCTTCGGAATCTCTGAGTACCGTTTTTTGGAAAATTTCCTCACACCTTTCCTCCTCACGAGAAAGAACCTTGGAACAGTCGACCTCTTCGCTAGCCCAGAACCGGGCAACTAGCGCTTCCAACCTATCAGTAGCTGCCGTGCTACAATTGATGCGAAGACCTTGAGTTTGATTTGATAGACCTCCGCATACCACCCATCCAAACACCGATTCATTCAGTGATGGCATTTGGTTTCCAAGGGAAATCCTCCGTCCTGTTTCGAAGAATTCGAAGAAGAACTCGATGCCTAAAACCATATCCACTGCACTTGGGTTGAAGAAAGTAGGATCTGCCAGTTTGATCCTCTCAGGCATCGGCCATCCATCCGTGTTCACCATTGCCGTTGGTAAGTTCACGGTAACCTTTGGTAGAACAAGGAAACACATGTTCTGGGAGAATGGAGAGTTTCGGGAGCGAACCGTTGCTTGAATCCTGTGCTTCACCCTTGAAGCCGCTTGACCGATTCCAAGTACTGAGATGTCCACGTTTTCTCGATGTGTCCTAAGACGTTGGCTCAACCGATCCGCAATGAAATTGCTTTCTGAACCTGAATCCAGCAATGCGCGAGCTGGAATTTGATTACCATCATCATCTTCCACGATAACGACCGCAGTAGCCAAGAGAACCTGAGAGGTGAAGTGTTGAGCCGAACTGGAAACTGATTTGTTGGATGCTGCAACATTTGCCACCTGGGACGAAGTAGAACCGGGCGATTCTCCAGCTTCCGATTGAGTAGAAGGATTGTTGCTCCCCGCAACATTTGCGACCCTTGGCGGCCTTCGCCTCTCCGACCTGAAGCATACCAATGTATGGTGCCGACCCTTACAGTTACGACAGGAATATTTTGAATTGCAATCCCAAGCTTGATGATCGGGCCGGAAGCAGTTCCTGCATAGTGAATGAGTCATCAACACCGTATCCCTCTCCCGCACCGATAGTCGTTGGAATGCAGGACACTGATGGAGGAAATGGGTTCCCTTGCATACTACACACCCTCCCCCAGAAGATTGTGTTGAACTGTAGCTGGCCTTCACAGCTGCAGATTTCTCTTTCGGTGGTTGCTGGTGTCGATAGGAGCCCCTTGAATCTGCTTCCTTCGGTGGTAACGATTCCAGAATGCGGATTCTTCGGTGCAGGAACTCGGTAAGATCTGCCAACAAGTCCTGTTCCTTCGTTGACGAGAACTCCTCCCAACCTCTGCGAGTCACTGGGTCCAACCGAGTAGTCAAGAGGTTAACGAGCAAAAGATCCTTGTAATCTTCGGGCTTTATCACTTGATCTAGGTTTTGTACCACTCTCTCAAAACCTTCCAATAGAGTGTGCAGATCGGAGGCGGATTCCTTGTGGACCACTGGCAAGTTGAATAAAACTTGGACTTGACGCTTCTTCAACTGCTTACTGTCGTTATAGCGCTGTAACAACATGTTCCATGCTACTTGATAGTTTGCCTGTGTTATCTTCAGGGGATCAATCAGAGTTTTTGGTTCTCCCTGAAGACAACCTTTCAGATAGTGGAACTTTTCCACCTCTGGTAGGTCCGCCTTCCAATGGATGAGCGAAGTAAATAAATCTCTGAAACTGATCCATTCGTCGAGGTCTCCATTAAACGTCTGTAATTTGATTTGGGGCAGACGAACATGATCAAGGGCACCATGCATCGATGTCTCGTTGGCTCGAATTGATTGTTCCACTACTTCTGGCTGTTGCAGTTCCTTGGACTTATCCATGAGAAAAGCCTTACCTTGGTAATACCTATCGCTATAATCTAGCCTAGCCTTTTCAAATGTTTCCTCCTCATCTTCGAAATCATCATGAGCCTGAATTTCTACCAAAGTTTCACAATATCTCTCCCACAAATCATCAAGCCTATCCAACCGAACGTTGACTTGAGAGGCAGTTGCATCTTCCGGAAACCTCTGAATAAATCGCCATATATCATCAAGGGATGTTTGGATGCTCTTCAGTTGTACCGTAAGCATCTTCAGGGTTGAAATCTTCTTAGCACGTGATGACATGGCTGGATTACGTCACTCGATCCGGTAAATAAATAGGGATGGTGTAGTGATCCAAAACCAAAGCTTCGACTGGCATATACTGTAGAAGCCTACCTGATAGCACAGACTCCAATACCGCAATCAGCTACACCTCATCCAAATGAATCGTATCACGTTGAGTTGTGGCAAGGTAACGGACCACTAAAGCTCGTATTCACAAATTATATTGATGGGAGAAGAGGAAAAGTTGCGACTGTAGTATCCAAAAGTCCTAGCTTCGGCGGCCATATACTGTAGAACTCACCTGTGAGAACTAACAGCGGCTGCCAACTCAAATCCGAAAGTCGGTCAATAAGGTTCCAAATATAAACTTCACAGAGTACAAGGTCCGTTAAATACACTCGTCAAAAAACAGCCCGGCACACAAACTGCAGTTCCAAGCCGATACCAATGCCGATCGGAAATGATCGAATTCCAAACAGTGAGTCAGGTTGTTCTAGTAACGAACAGTTTGTTCAGGGATTCGTAGCCAAATGAGTTGAAGAGGATTTCAAATTTAATTAAAATGTGTATTTTTCTGATGTCCTACTTCGGGGACATATACGTTCAAATCACTCACCGGGAAAGGAAATTAATGATGCTGCCTCTTCGTCTTCGTATTGTGTGACCAGAATGTCTCCACCAAGTAACAAACGCCCAGATGCGATCCTTGCTAACCGATTACGCTCGCCTATCCATTAGCGGTTGATGACGGGTAGACCACCTGTCTAGTTTTCTTCCGTCTCGCCGAACAAATAGTAGGGAAAACACGTCGAAATGTGTGCGTTAGTGTCAAGTAATCGCTAGCTACGGCAGGACATACACTGATCTAAAGAAAATTACCTGGAATTTTTTATCCGACGCTGGATCAGTGGTCTAGCCGAGCGCACCAGTCGACGATCCTAGTGAGTTGAAAAGAATTATCCTTTCGACGAACCGTATTCCGATATCAAATGCGTTGAAGTGTGCTACCGTTGCTTTCCGCCCGTTCAACTCAGTCACGGTATCGCGATCGTTCCAACGTATTGTGAGAAAAGTAGTTGTTAGTATCGTGCAAACCGCCCAGCTTCGAATGGACATATAGTGAACGTTCCAACTAACCTCTGGAAAACTCCAACTGAATTGTGTCCAAACAAAGCACCTCGTCCACTTGAATAGGGTTTATGGAGAATGGATTCCTATAATCGCCTTGATGTTTGGCAACGATGGCTACGCGAACCAATTGTCCGCGAATATGATGGCTGTATCGCTAATTATTCGTGGGGAAGAAATGGCGATCCTTTATCATCACGGCGCCGCTTGCAATGGCGCAAATCCAAGCCTAACCAGGCTACCGAGTCCAAACCGTATCCGTCCAATAGGATCCTTTCCAGTCCAGAGATCCGGTTCGAAGGACCATAAATGTTAAGGAGCAGAGCTACCTCCGCCTTCGATATTCGTTGATGGTGCTCCCCAACACTCGCCGGTGGATAATAGACAAACACAAGCACCACATTGAGCTACTGCTCATCCAGTCCAATAAATAACACACAGTTCAGTCCTTTCTACAAACACGCACGATTTACATTTATTCCACGTTATACTTTATTACTAATTAAGCACATTTATTTCTCTACAGCACATACAAACATTTATTAACTATCAACTAACAACTAACTAACTAACAGAAAAACCGAATACTGCACACATAACGATATTAAAATTGCCCGCGCGACCTCCGCACTCGATCGGTGGTTTGTTGTGATCTGATCACAAGGCATTATTTTCGTCATCAACTGACCGCTGTCGCCCATGCGATGTTCTGGATCGGGTCCGTGAGTGACCACTCATTTCTCGCTCTGTATATTGGCAGCCTCTTTGACGACGACGACGCTCGATCCAACCGCTCTCCAATTGTTTGATCGGTGACCCATATTCCGCTCGGCTTGTTGGTTCAGGGAAAGTAGGTCACTTTTGTGCATCGCAATACGGTGATGTAGTTAGGGTGGGCTACTAACAAAAAAAAAAAATTCTCTTCCCAAAAAATTTTAAAAAAAAAAAGCAAAAAAAAAAAAAAAAAACACTCACCCCCCCACGAAGTTTACCACTTTTTTAATTTAATTCTACAACACAACTTTTCAACCCCCCCCTCCCCCCCCATTTCCTCCCCAAAATTTGTCCAATATTTCTATGAAGTCATTAATTTTGCTACCTGTGATCTTTTTGCTCGACTACTGGAGCCAATAATGAAATGATGCCCGGATCCGTGCACGCCCGCATATTCACAAACCATTCCTGGACCTTATTTCTAATTGTTGACGACCATTTACGTTATTTTTACGACATTTACCCTTATAATTGACAACTATAAACTAACAATAATCTATATAGTTTTAACAATATTTCAGATGGTAAAAGGCCAAATAACTCTATGCTGAATAGGCGGTTAAGTTAGGTTACCATATAAAATTGGCTATTTTCACGAACAAAATTTTTGCTGTACTCTATGCCAAAAAGTTGGTGTATAATCCAGACCACGTGCAGACAATAAGAAACCTTTCAATGACAATATGGCACACATTTACAATATGCGTTAATGTAGAGGGTGTATGGTGAAAGCGAGAATAAACTATTGGATAACAATAACATAAAATGTGATAATATATCTTACATTCGAAATATAGTTTTGACTGTATAGCAAATTGGTCTTCGTTATGCGGGCGCTGATTTGCCTTTCAAATGATTTATTTCTAACCGATATGGGCATAGTTTTAAGTTTTATTTCTTTGACTTTTTGAATTGTAGTTTACTGTGATCGATCTTATTTAATGAATGTTCATGTCATGTCAAAAATAAATAAATAGACGTTTTTCCACACTTTTGTGAAAATTTTTTTTACGCGCTTGTTGTGACAGCAAACCGTATGTTAAAACATTCACACACATAATGAAATTGCGTAGGAGGCATTGGTGACATCTTTATTTAGACAAATAAATATAAATATATATAAAACTATTGCTAGATTTTGCTGTGCGCATACCTTACTTTCAGTTAAGCCAAAGCCTGGGTGTTCTCCGCTGTACAAAATTCGTCTCGAGATAACACGGTTGATGACTGTACTTCGCCAACCTCGTAAATTGTAGAGGGTGTGCATGTCACTATCCACTAGATCGAACAACCTTGCCCATTGCATGCCTTTTCTTTTTTCTTTTACCAGTCGATTCATTCTCGAGCAACATGCTCCCCAAGGGCCTTGGATAACTTGTCCGATATATTTACGATAAGCTCTTGCAGATGGCGGTTCATTCTGTCTTCATTCTATTCTACGTAGTACCTTCCGTTTAAAGACACCAAGAATGTGTTGGTCCTCCACTAGCATAGTCCATGTGTCAATGGATGCTGCTCCATCGGACCAGTCCTTCGGAGTTCAAAGTAAGCACGGCTTCCAGCCATCATGCTTTTTGAAATTTCTCTGCTGGTGTCATCGCTCGTCCCGATTCCACTTTACCTCGTCAAATTCCACATTCCCCGTCGATCTGAACTCCAGATGGGAGGCAAAGGTATTCTTTTCGCGACCTTTCATGTATTTTGTTTTCAATGCATTAATTTCGTGGTAAGGCTGGCATTTAGTTTGTTGTAAGTTTCTGCCATCGTCAAAAAACTTGCGTTTTAGGATAACAATGCCTTCAGCAAAGCCACGAGTTTGAAGTATTTCCTGTAAATTGAAAATTGAATTCGTTTTGATTTCTATCATTCCGTGAAAATAATTTAACAACGGAAACTTTCAATTAAGTAAAGAGCTTTTGAATTTTTCCAAGGGATTTTTATTTGCTAGCAGTTTTTGAGTAATTTTAAATTGAAATTTTATATAGGGTACGGGACGGGTTTTAAGCAGTGCATGCACCATCTGGGACATTTGATGAAGCTGTATGTGAACTATGAATAGTACTGCACATATTTGACCGTTAATCCCTCTGCTTGTTTCTTATCTATCGGAACTTACCTTCAAAAACGAGCAGTAGACTCTGAAAATTGAGAGCAGTTCCCAATTGCAGAGACTTGTAAAAGCATGCGGATTGCTTTTCGATCAAGAAATTGTTTTCTTCAGCTCCACAATCCGTACATAAACTAATAATATTGTATGAGTGCAATTCCGTGCATGTGTGAGAAGGCAAAATGAAATAGGCCAGTTCACGATTTGCTGCTAACGTCAATTTCTTCAACCCGCCCCTTGTTTTACTCCTACGCTCTCGAAAACAATCAACCAAAACATGTCGATTGCTATGATCACAAACTCAAATACTAGCAGGTTATGAGACAGACGTACACGACCAAACTTTTAGTCTGTCATTGATCTCTAGATTGGCAATGTGTATTTCTAATTTCATTTACTCTCACAGTAATGTTAGACAAAGCGGCTATGACGACAAACATGATTCATAGTTTAAAAACGAGGAAGTGTAAGAGACAGCAGATTTCACATTGCGAGGCCGGTGCGCTATAGCCATGGTTAACAAAGAAGAGAGAAAAATAAGCACACTCAAACGCAACTGTGGTGCATATTTGCCACTCAACATAGAAGGATTATTTACCGTTGAGTACAGTTGGACCAAACAGCTCTGAAACATATTTTTGCATTGCATATGATAGTGCCAAACGATGGATAATATAATCATAAGCATGGATACACTTAGAATGACTGGAAAAACTTGAAATTAATAGTGATTTCAGATCATTTAAATATGAAATAATTGTTTACTCAATGTTCAACATCATATTCTGGAAACAAGCCTAGCTGTGAGATAGAGCTGATGAAGACATTCTCTCCGGTACATGCGTTCAAATGCAAAATACGCAAAGGCAAAATTTAAGCGAACTTCTTCAGTAGGCAGACAACTGATGGTTTTCAAGACGATGTATTTTAAAGCTTCTAAACGACAGTAATTAATTGGCAATCAATCAAAATGTATGCATCGAGTCATTAGCCCGATAGATAGAGTCTATGTTCGTGTCATTAAATGTGAAATAATTTGGAAAATGCAGGAGTTTTAGACCTATTTCCTAACAATTGATTAAAACAGTGACCCCTGATTAAGTCGTTCCCTACCCTATGAGATGTTAAATTCTGCTGTTCTGGCAACAGCAATTTTTTAATCTCCCTGTCTGAAGTGTGAAAATGTAGATGCAGCTCGTGAAGTGTGTGAGTGGTGGCTGAATATTTTACAACACGATGCAATATAGACCAGTGCAGGGAATGTGTTAACTTTCCTTTTTAGACAGTTTAGGGAGCTTGTTAAGGATTCAAACTGCACAAACAAAATTTGGCATTGTCATTTTCCAGATTCTGTACTATTCTGAATCTAATGATGTAAAAATAAGTACACTGAAGTTTTTTTTACGCGGTTTTTTTAGGCGGTTATTTTTACGCAGTCCGCATACAAAAAACGCGTTATTTCAAAAAAAAACGACCTAAAAAACTGCGTTATTTAAATAAACTACCCAAAAAAAACCACGTTATTTAGCTTGAAGTTAATAAAGGTCAAAAATTCCTAACAAATAATCGGATAAATGGTTGAAATGGTGATATGGTGAATATTTTACCCCCACTCCTCCTACAATTGTTTCTCCCATAGAACAGAGGGTGAACCACTCATTAGGATTTGTAACAGCAACATGTTGGGGTGGATGGCTTACAATGCACAGATGGGATAGTGACCCAGCTCATAAAAACGTTCATGGGAGCATGTAATCCGCATGACTGTTCAAACTTTTGACTAGCATAGCTGCTTTCACAATGCAGATAGATTTTAAAAGATTTTTTTTTTTGCTAAGTTAAGCATCTGTTTGTTAAGTTATACTGATAGCATGCAATCTTTTATTTTTCACTGTGGCTATTGAATAACTTCATGTGTACTGCGAATTAATATGAAATATGATTTTTTTCACACCTACTGTGACTTGACTTTTTTTACGTCGTTTTTTGAAAAAAACGCGGTTTCTTTTTTACGTCGTGTTTTGAAATAACGCAGTTTTTATTACCGTCGTAAAAAAAAAACGTCAGTGTACTGTTGTATGTTTACAAGGTATATTTTACTTCAATCGTAATAAGTTTAGACAACAAATCTCAACCCGATCTTACCGGAAATATTCTCCGCGTAAACAAGCTCCCTGAACTGTCAAAACTGCATTGATGACGCCATCGTGCAATGCTCTATAGACTAATGCGCGGATGAATTTGAGCTCATGTACTAACTAAAACTTGACAGGAGAGTAGGCCAATGTTTACTGATTATGACCACCAGAATGATGAATCATGCGCTACTATTCTGTCGAATTTTCCATAGTGCAAAAACTCACTAAGCTATAGAAAATCCAATGAGTAACTCCATGTTTTAGTAAAACTAATGGAGTAGCAAAGTAATTGGCGATAAAAAGAGCAGTAACTGTGACGATACTGATCAATTCCATACAGTTAAAAAAATAACCAGAAAGTTATCTATCTCAAGTTTAGATATTACAATGTTCAACATCACTTTAGCTTTACTTGAATTCCTCAATACCGTTTAAGTTTTTAAACCTAAGTTGGAACTAGTTCCAACCTGTGATACCTGAACTCATTGTCAGGACGAACCTCTATCCTGTACGAGTTACAAAAGAAAACATACACACTAACGTTTAACACACAACAAGCCGACCAAATGTTGATACCCGATCCAGTTTGGAACTGGATCAAAAACGAATTCGCTGTGAGCATAATTTCTAAAGGAAATAATCAGCGCTGAGTTATTGATTCTTTCCGCAAAGAAAATAACTATTCGATTTACACAATGTTTTGATTTTCTTTACATTATTTTGTTTGGAAATGTTTGTTTTTGTTTTAATTGGCTGCTTACATTTCAGGTGGTTTCGAATATCCGATTCTGGTTCTTTGTATACAGTACCATCATCTCAACGAGTAACATCATCACAGTCATTACTGTTCATTTGGAAAACAGACGTTATGGATGAAGGAAGATGGGTAAATAAACTTGTTTTTATACATTTTATCAGACGTATTCAATATTTGTGTGTGGCACCGTTTAATTGCGTTTGTTTGGTTAAAGTTGTTTAGTTAGTTAAAGCAGCTTCTAGATGTTTCAAGTTTTTTCGCGGAATTTTGAACGTGAACTACAAAAAATTCAAACGCCAAAATAACAAAAAAGGTGGAGTCATACAATTGTTTAATTATTTACATTAGAAAAAACTCCAACGCCAAAATAACAAAAGAGGTGGAGTCATGCAATTGTTTAATTATTTACATTAGAAAAAACGACAGCTAGTTGCAATGGAATAGTGAGGAGATGTCGATAATGGCGCGAATGGCCATAGGCGAAGCAAGAATTTTAAATAGGGGGAGGGGTTTTTTTTAGAGAGATAGAAAGAGAGAGTGAGAGAGAGAAGAGAGAGGGAGAGAGAGAGAGAGAAATACACCGTCTTCAACCAGTAGTTACACAGACTGAACACTTTACATTATACAACGGGCAACACAACGCCCGGTGGACCAGTAGAGTAGGGAAATTTTCATGTTCCACCGGCTGGATCGAGCCCTCAATTTGTGACAATATGCCTGAACGACGGGTGGATTATCTTCCCTACTGTCACCCAAAGTATTTTAAAACACCCGTCCGTTTATGGCAACAAGATTAAACAATTCAAGGCTTGTTCTGGAATGAAAAAAAAAACAGAAACCTCCGGTTTTCCAAATCTCGAGTTATTCATGTTAAGGGCCATTTGTAAACAATGACTTTAAAGGTCGATTTCTCTTCAATCTTAAATCACTCATATGAAATAAAAGCAGCATTTGGTATAAGAATGTTAGTTCTACTATATGGAGTAGCTGGATATAGTGGGATTCTCGTGATTCGCGAGATATCAACGTTTAAAGTCATTTTTTACAAATGGCTTTTAGGACCTAATCATGAATTACTCGAGAAATGTTTCGAATCAAACCGCATTGATTTTTTTAATGATTACAACATATTCGTAGCACTTTGTATTGTTTTCTTTTTTCAATGAACGAATGTTCTTTCTATGTCAACAAATGCTTCGTGCTTTTGACAGTCGCGTAGTTGTTTCAAGTCTTCAGTTTTATTTTTTTTTTCTCGATCGCGAGTGAAATCCAGTTTCTGAAGAAGAAAACGTAGTGCAACAACGACAGTGCACCAACGACATTAATTGCAATTATCAATATTGCCACGATCTAAAAGCCACATTGCTCCGCATCCATACGGCACGCACACCAGCAGTCCATCGTGTGTGGCGTGCATTCGTCCATCCACCAACTACCACCGACCAGCAACATCATCATCATCGTCATCATTATCATCATCGTTCAGCTCCACGTCTAGCCGGTACACGCGGCCACACATCGTCGCTCGACAGCAGCAGCACATTCGTCACCCGGCTGCAGCAGATCAGTGATACATTTAAGATAAGTTTTTTGTGTGTGAGTTTGTGAGAGTGAGTGAGAGTGTGTAAAAGTGTGTGAGAGAGTGTGCTTAGCTTTAGTTTGTTTATCTGTGATTGATTGTATATTATTGCGTTAGTGGTTGAGCGTTATAAGCTCCCACAAACGAGCCATGGATGATTTGTCGCAAGATGAATCATCTATGGCACGAAATGATAAGGTAGCTCATAGAGTTACCAGATCACGTGCATATCCAGATAGTTCAGCTGGTCCATGGGTTGTTTACTTTCAGCCCAAAACGAAACCT